>JAHQIW010000407.1:0-11047 GCA_019055375.1 Parelaphostrongylus tenuis
TTTTGCGTGTGGATCCGCGTTCGGGCAGCCATGACAAGCTGTAAGACAGGTGACCGTGGAGATAGTGTATATAGTTGTTGTGTTATTCGTTGAATTAAGAGATTCCCATCCATACGATAGTAAACAAGAAATGGGAAACGTAAAGCATGTTGTTGAACTAAGAATAAATTTACCGTAACAGTCTAAAAATTTTGGAAACAGTCAAGCATTTTATTAAGCACAGAGCTTTAGGAATATCGATGCAGTAAATTCCTTGGAAACACCATAACATCACCTTTGATGATGAGCATTTACTTTCGGAAATGTTTGATGAAATGCGTGACAATGTGTGCTTGTTTGACGGTTTGAGGTAAGCAGATTAGTAACATACGAACTCCTAATGAAGAACGTGTAACAGCCGTATTTTTACAATTTCCTTCCATTATCTGATTACTTCGATTCTTTGATTAGAATTTAGATAAGCAATAGATGTCGACCACTCGGCATAAATTTAGTTTTCGAAAGAATTTAGGAGTTCTCTCTTAGTTTAAACACTAAGTTAATGTCATGATTGCAATACAGAACCTACTTTCAATCGTCAACCTCAACGAGCGAAGATTTGGTCGCTTTAATTACGCATAGGAAGCGCAAAGCAGGATATCAGTGAGGATAACTTTGCTCAATTTTATGTTACACATTTGTCGCGAACGACTGCTGAGTAGTCAGCGTTAAATTCTTCAGCAATCTTCCAAGTGGTTCTTATGAGTTTGATAACGGCTCTCAAATAGCCGTACTCAATTAGTTTTGAACGATGGCAACCTTCATCAGAGTTCAAATCTTGAGCTATATGTAGACATTAGTTAATGCATGTTCTATGCAAGCATAAGTTCCATATTGTACGCCAACAAAAAATGCATATTGATGAGATACATTGTACAAATACATTTTCTGATTTCAATGCATACGGAAAGTGTTAGAAGCTGACGCGCATGGAGAGATACTAGGACTAGGAATGTGGCATATTATAGAGAAATCCAGGTGTCGCCGTGCGTCAACTTTTGTTCCTATTGCTTCCTATAGCCTGTTCCTTTTTGTTACGTTCCTATAGCTGATGCCAAAGCGCATCCGACAATTTCTCTTTGCGTGCACGACGACATTAACAGTACCAGGCACTGAAAAGTGAATGACTCGTCCACTTCTCCAAACGTAGGTTTTTGATGTCATTGATTATCATGCTTTTGATCACAACCCAATGTAAAATTTAGCAGAAGTTGACAGTTTTCGCATAAAAAGATGAGACACTAGGGGCTGAGGAGTCCCACTAGTAACGACGAACGTGGGAGTCTTCTAAAGAGGTGTATCATAGAAAATGAGATCACTTACCAGTAAATGAAAATTCTGACTTCTACACGATCTTCACTCAACCTTCCACTTTTTGCAAAAAAAAAGGGGCTTTCATATGATGTTGCTGTGCAAGTGAAGTAACATTCTTCAAGAATCAATATATTAGAACAAAAAACATCTCTTGGCCGTATCTTTTATAGTATGAGTACACCACTGATCAACAGTCGTTCGGTAATGGCAACCAACTTGTATTTAATGAAGTAACGAGGCGCTGGAATCGATGGCTGTCGTGTCCGCGCCACATCTGACGAGGTGGACGTGATTGTCTAACCCGCGAAGAGTACGACGCGGCGATACGTGCGCATCCGACCACCAGCATAGCGTAAACTTACCTGGTTGGGGGGCTCTCGCGATCAAGAAGGCGGGACCCCCATGGTGAGGCCCACACATTGCACTTTGGGGCGGGCTGACCCGTGTGGCTGCTTCGAGTTGAAGTAAGCCAACAGCTAAATTTTTGCGTGTGGGGCTGCGTTCGCGCAGCCCTGACGAGTTTACATACTTCGGAATGAGAGGATAGTGAGTGTTGTAGCAAGATGGATCTGGATTTTTTTGCATTCATATTGCTGCAATTTTTGACTTTTTTCGTTTCTTTATAGAGCCAAAATGAACGAAAATAAGAGATGTAGCAATAGGTGCCGGAATTCCGAGAGCGAAGTGCGCAGAACATGTAATACACCTCAGCGACAATTGTTGAACTAATTTTGAAGACTTCGAGAATGTAGAAGCGAAATAACCGCACTAGAGGTCGCCCTTTTTCGTGAAAACTTAAGAATAAAGGTATAATCTTCAACGAATCTCTAAAGCGAGCCGAATCTCCTGAGTTAGTTGTGCATGCAATAGGAAAAATGAAAGACCACCTGTCTCCCATACGAAAAAATGGAAGTTTCTATTGGCTGCCACACTACTCACTCGGCGATCAACAAATGTGTTAATTAAACAATGTTCTTTTATTGGCCTAGAGACTCAGTGGTGCTGTTGGAAGTGGAACTTTAATGAAATTTTTGCTGCCTAACTAATTTCAGTCAACAACTTCGTCCTTTTTCAACCTGGTCTTATCGTTAGTTTCGTGGTTTCCTAAATTCTAACTTCATATCCATAACGTATCTTAAATTTAACACGTAATGCTTCTGGTTTGTGATCGTATCGGCATGCCTATAAGGTCAATGTCATGCGACACCTTATCAGTTATCAAAAGCGCTATTTTGTTGCGGCCACTAGAATGGAATCTACCTACCTTCGGCAGCATGAATGCGTTCGGTTTTTTATTGGTGGGCTGACTTTTGCTAGGACCATAAAGATACTATAAAACAGTGCCAGAACATTACAAAGACGAAGCCACAGGTATCTTCTAGCTTTTGCAGGACGAAAAGACGACATAAACTGCCGGTTTCGATGAAATTTGGAAAAACAACTGTCCATTCGACTTCGCTGACCCACTAAGTCCGATTATGGGTATTATAGTAGCCATGATGTACTGATCAATAAACCAGTACGGGTAATAAGTATAATGTCCAGTTTGAGTTTTACGTGTTCCAGAAATTTTCCACTCCACTACATTTAATCAATACATAATCGGAAGTAAATCGATATAGAAGGGTTGAGAGCAAAAGCGGCATTAAGTGCATTAGATGATTTATAAAAAGTATCCTCTTGGAAAGCTCGTCTTTTCTTTCGAATGGATCAATCCAAAATAGCTGTGTGATCTGTTTAAGAGAAACTCATTATGTTCGAAGTTGAAGGCGAAAACATTTATGAAGATTAGTTCCAAAGAATGACAATATTTTATTTTCTCATGGTATTTGTCTCTTCTAGTTACCTTTTGATCAAATGGACTATTTCAGAAAAAATGTAATTCCTTCATTCTACTTGATTCACTAATCCACGTTGTCGCAGTGGTGCTTCTATGTGCATTCAGTTCAACTCTGTTCAATTTTACAAGGAAGTCAAGGAATCGATATATTTACGAACGCTTCCTCTGATTGAAAATAAATGAGTTTTCTGACGCAACGAACAATCTTCGATTTTTGCTGGAACGCAAGAAGAACGTTTTTTCAGAATAATGGTTGTGTCATCAATGATCAATTGGAGTTTGTATTTTTTTGTGCTTCAAGAAAAACTCTATCGATCAATAGTGTAGCGTCGAATCACAGCTTCACATTAAAATCAGTATTCGTTCATTAATCAGTACTGCTTAAAGAGTCGATGAACTAGTTTTTAATGTTCCACTTTATGAGCAGATGCGAGATTATTCATCGTAGAATTTATTGTATTCAAATCACTACAATAAAATAATGGCTGACGCTTCGGCCGTTTTTTCAACTCCATCTTGTATTACAGAAATAGGCCAATGATTCGCAGTAGGATATTATGCATTGATGGCTGTCCTGCATGAGTCAATTCTAACGAGTTGAAAGTGCTGGTCAAACACGCGTAGAATACGACGCGGCGATTTGTGCGCTGCCGACCACCAACGTCTCATAAACTTACCTGGCTGGGGGGCTCTCGCGATCAAGAAGGCGGGACCCCCATGGTGAGGCCCACACATTGCACCTTCGTGAGGGCTGACCCGTGTGGCTGCTTCGAGTTGAAGTAAGCCAACAGCTAAATTTTTGCGTGTGGGGCTGCGTTCGCGCGGCCCTGACGAGTTTGGTAGACGTTAGGTGGAGAAGGTAGTGAATAGTAGTAGAACACTGAATCTAAATTTTCTTACGTCAAAATTGGTGCAAATATTTGCCTCGAAAAAAATTAAAGTGAAAAAAATCAGAGATGCAAGCACACGCTGAAATCTTGAGAACTATGTGGCAAGACACATAATACGCTTTGGCCATAATTGATGAAGAGAATTCTTGGCGACGTCGAACACGTAGAAACGGGATCACCAATTTAATGGTCAGTGTACTTCACAAACTGAATCCCAATGGGCTAGTCGTGAATGCAGCTGAGTGAAGTTCAAGGTCTATTGGCTTCCACATATTAGGTTTCCAATTAAATTTCCAAACTTGATCCAGAAATTCGAAAATTTGATTTTCCATGTAATCGAAAGTATTAAGTCACATTATGTCATTATCTTAACATTATATCTTTTAGAATATTCCATATCTGCTCGTCTGAGCGTTGGAAATCATCGACCAAATTATCGGTGGACAAAGTCGGATGTTTTTCAATCGCTCCAATGATTGCTTTTCGATCAATTTCACGTGGTCTTCCGCATCTTGGTTGGTCGGCCAAATTAGTATCTTCATTGCGAAATTTTGCAAATCATCCATACACCCTTGATTTTCTACCCACAACACACAACCAGTTCTACCCACAACTTGGCGGCCTCTTGCACGATTGATGTCAAATGTAGTTTGAAAATTGTGCCCCAATTGAAACTCGTAAAGCAGTAAGTTGCGAATGACTTCCCGTGACGGTCCCATTGTTGGACAAGTATTTGCAAAAATATACCAAGTGATGCGCAGGAAATTTCTGCACGAAATACGTATAAGAAAAATTTGTTTTTATGGGTAATTTTCTATTTATTGGATCAAGTTCGGAAACTTAGTTGGAGGCCTACTAACTCGGACGGCGATCAGCACAACTGCGCATGAAACAGATTATTGATGTAGTTCTTGAGCAAAAACTTTACTTTATGGTACCTTTGAAACAGTTATGGTTTTTACTCACAATTCATTAATGCGAAGCACACAAATAGTCGTCATTAAATTCAATAGCCTCTCTATAAACAACTACAGCTTCTTGTTTTCAGGTCTTTCACTTGTCAACTGCAGGCAGGCCACACAGAGACTCTTAAGGTTAGGGTTGCGCCTGACTCAGATTGGAAAAACTTAGCACGGCGTTCAATGCGGGGTCATGCGTCTTTGCAGACACTCATCTTTCCGAGCCCATTTTTGGTTTTCTAGAAGTTGTTCACATCGTTCGATTCTCTGTAGTGAACTTTGCGTTGTGATTTGCTGAATTCGTGGTTGAGAAGAGTAATTCTTTTCAAATTCTAGTAAACAAAGAGTTTAAGGAATGAATACTAGAAGTACTGGAACACGTAAAGCGAAAAAAAGAACTTCGATAAGGACCAGAAAACGTAAAAAGGTGGGTACATTTCTGTTATTGGAAATGGTTTTCGGAGGGACCTTTTGCTGCACAAAGATTTCCATTGGACTGTTGATAAACATTCAAAAGCATAAACCATTTTGGATAGATATCTACTTGCTTTTTGGAAAAAAGCTCATTTATAGCGCTGTAGCATCCAAAATAAAATCACTCAACACGCCGCTCTCTTCCACTTCTACTACGATTATTTCGCTGGTAAGACGAAAAGCATATGAGCGTGTAGAGGAAATTGTCGAGATCAGATTCATATGTTCTATCTGGAGTTTTTCTAAGTGGAGAAGAATTTTGATTTCAATATCAAGAATCGCATTACATATGTGAATCGCGCTGTCAATGTACATCTGCCACACAACCCAGCCGACAAGCAATCTGCGACGTGTTGAAAGCTCCATCTTATCATTACTGCTACAATGCAGTAAAACGATCTTTTCGTTTAACAAACACACTTTCAGAATCAGCGAAACTTGTGCTTCCAAATGATTACTGATAATTCATCGGATAAACTCTGTCCTGCAAAAAATTCCCCGTTGTGGAACACAATCCTATCATCTTTGCTACAGCGATGTCAGGACACCTTTTATGAAAACAAATAGATGTTCTAATGCCCAAATTTACGCTATCAAAAATTTGTGATTATTTGAATAAAGAGCTCTATCGCAAAATATAAAAGCAATAGCGAGCGCCGCGGGTGAAAAAAATTTTTTTTTCTCATGCGGTGTTGTAATAGATTGGAAAAAAAGTTCTGAGAAAATGCTTGTATGTTTCTTGGGATGTCGGCCATTTTTTGTGTTTTTGGGCTAATTTGAAGGCCCGCCTTCTCCCGCGTAGATTGATATATAATTTATCTACTTAATTCAAACTAGAGTTAACAAGCGAGCGAAATTAAGTTGCAATGATGCACGAATGGTTGTTAGATTCAAATGCAACGGTGGCAAGTGAATGCATCAATCTGGCTTGGGCGAAGACACAGTTGGCAAAAGTACGCTGTTTAGTAGTAAAGTGAAATTAGTAAATGCAAAAAACCAGTAAAAGTAAATGTTTGACTATTACTTTTGCCTTTATTCGTGTTTAAAAGGTGCATAAAAGATGTTTTATAAGCATTTTCTGAGAACTTTTTCCTCAGCCGATTACAATGACCTTCTCGTGAATTAAGTACATTTTTGTATCGACATTGATATAACATTACAAATAGTTACTATACATTTCCAGATTCGCATTGATCTAACTCTCTATTAGTTAGTCCTTGCCCAGCTGAAAAAGCCTCTTCAAAACCTTTTCTAATAACGAAATTGTACCAAAATGTGAAAGTAGATAAAATGATAATGATGAATTCCCGATCGTTCCTCTCATTTGAATAATCATTATGCAATTCCCACGACCGACTATCGATTCATCTCGGCAATGAATGAATAATTCCGTAACTTCCTATTGTTCAGCAAACACAAGGTTGTTGATCGGCGTCTATTTTGTACAAAACAGTGCAATAAAGTTCATATGAGTGGTTAACGTTTCGGACGTTTCGCCTTCATCAAAGACTTAAAGAGCCAAATGCGACGTGCCGTCCACATAGATGAACACTTTCTACAAAGAAGATGAAACCTTTACGAAGTCGTAGATGATGAAACGTATAGTAAGCAGTTTTCGTGATTCGTTTTTTGTGGATCCGAAATAAATACATTTTTCGCCCATGTATTACTCATGGGGCTGGTCTATATTGATTAGTGGACCAGTAAATAATAAAATACGGTGAGTTTTTAGTGAAAGTTGATTACTATACTTTTCAGTCTCTACGATTTCGTTTAGGTTTCATCTCATTTGTTGTGAAAAGTGTTCACCTACGTGGATTTCACGTCATTATGGGTTTTACAGGCTCTGATGAAGGTGAAACTACCAAAGCCTTAGCCATGGGCACGAACTTCATTGTACTTTTTTGTACAAAATAAGCGTGTATTAACAACCTCGTGTTTGCTAATAAACAGAAAGTTACGGCATTGAAATAAGTTGGGGAAAAAGTTCTGAGAAAATGCTTGTGAAGCATTTATTTATGCATCTATTATACCTGAGCAAAGACAAAGCTATAGTCAAAGTACTCCCCTTCAACTTCAAGCACTTTTTGAATCACCTGTGCACCGTACTTTTGCCAACTGTGTCTTCGCTCCAAGCCAGATTGATGCATTCACTTGCCACCGTTGCATTTGAATCTAACAACCATTCGTGCATCATTGCAACTTAATTTCGCTCGCTTGTTAACTCTAGTTTGAATTAAGTAGATAAATTATATATCAATCTACGCGGGAGAAGGCGGGCCTTCAAATTAGCCCAAAAACACAAAAAATGGCCGACATCCCAAGAAACATACAAGCATTTTCTCAGAACTTTTTTTCCAATCTATTACAACACCGCATGAGAAAAAAAAATTTTTTTCACCCGCGGCGCTCGCTATTGCTTTTATATTTTGCGATAGAGCTCTTTATTCAAATAATCACAAATTTTTGATAGCGTAAATTTGGGCATTAGAACATCTATTTGTTTTCATAAAAGGTGTCCTGACATCGCTGTAGCAAAGATGATAGGATTGTGTTCCACAACGGGGAATTTTTTGCAGGACAGAGTTTATCCGATGAATTATCAGTAATCATTTGGAAGCACAAGTTTCGCTGATTCTGAAAGTGTGTTTGTTAAACGAAAAGATCGTTTTACTGCATTGTAGCAGTAATGATAAGATGGAGCTTTCAACACGTCGCAGATTGCTTGTCGGCTGGGTTGTGTGGCAGATGTACATTGACAGCGCGATTCACATATGTAATGCGATTCTTGATATTGAAATCAAAATTCTTCTCCACTTAGAAAAACTCCAGATAGAACATATGAATCTGATCTCGACAATTTCCTCTACACGCTCATATGCTTTTCGTCTTACCAGCGAAATAATCGTAGTAGAAGTGGAAGAGAGCGGCGTGTTGAGTGATTTTATTTTGGATGCTACAGCGCTATAAATGAGCTTTTTTCCAAAAAGCAAGTAGATATCTATCCAAAATGGTTTATGCTTTTGAATGTTTATCAACAGTCCAATGGAAATCTTTGTGCAGCAAAAGGTCCCTCCGAAAACCATTTCCAATAACAGAAATGTACCCACCTTTTTACGTTTTCTGGTCCTTATCGAAGTTCTTTTTTTCGCTTTACGTGTTCCAGTACTTCTAGTATTCATTCCTTAAACTCTTTGTTTACTAGAATTTGAAAAGAATTACTCTTCTCAACCACGAATTCAGCAAATCACAACGCAAAGTTCACTACAGAGAATCGAACGATGTGAACAACTTCTAGAAAACCAAAAATGGGCTCGGAAAGATGAGTGTCTGCAAAGACGCATGACCCCGCATTGAACGCCGTGCTAAGTTTTTCCAATCTGAGTCAGGCGCAACCCTAACCTTAAGAGTCTCTGTGTGGCCTGCCTGCAGTTGACAAGTGAAAGACCTGAAAACAAGAAGCTGTAGTTGTTTATAGAGAGGCTATTGAATTTAATGACGACTATTTGTGTGCTTCGCATTAATGAATTGTGAGTAAAAACCATAACTGTTTCAAAGGTACCATAAAGTAAAGTTTTTGCTCAAGAACTACATCAATAATCTGTTTCATGCGCAGTTGTGCTGATCGCCGTCCGAGTTAGTAGGCCTCCAACTAAGTTTCCGAACTTGATCCAATAAATAGAAAATTACCCATAAAAACAAATTTTTCTTATACGTATTTCGTGCAGAAATTTCCTGCGCATCACTTGGTATATTTTTGCAAATACTTGTCCAACAATGGGACCGTCACGGGAAGTCATTCGCAACTTACTGCTTTACGAGTTTCAATTGGGGCACAATTTTCAAACTACATTTGACATCAATCGTGCAAGAGGCCGCCAAGTTGTGGGTAGAACTGGTTGTGTGTTGTGGGTAGAAAATCAAGGGTGTATGGATGATTTGCAAAATTTCGCAATGAAGATACTAATTTGGCCGACCAACCAAGATGCGGAAGACCACGTGAAATTGATCGAAAAGCAATCATTGGAGCGATTGAAAAACATCCGACTTTGTCCACCGATAATTTGGTCGATGATTTCCAACGCTCAGACGAGCAGATATGGAATATTCTAAAAGATATAATGTTAAGATAATGACATAATGTGACTTAATACTTTCGATTACATGGAAAATCAAATTTTCGAATTTCTGGATCAAGTTTGGAAATTTAATTGGAAACCTAATATGTGGAAGCCAATAGACCTTGAACTTCACTCAGCTGCATTCACGACTAGCCCATTGGGATTCAGTTTGTGAAGTACACTGACCATTAAATTGGTGATCCCGTTTCTACGTGTTCGACGTCGCCAAGAATTCTCTTCATCAATTATGGCCAAAGCGTATTATGTGTCTTGCCACATAGTTCTCAAGATTTCAGCGTGTGCTTGCATCTCTGATTTTTTTCACTTTAATTTTTTTCGAGGCAAATATTTGCACCAATTTTGACGTAAGAAAATTTAGATTCAGTGTTCTACTACTATTCACTACCTTCTCCACCTAACGTCTACCAAACTCGTCAGGGCCGCGCGAACGCAGCCCCACACGCAAAAATTTAGCTGTTGGCTTACTTCAACTCGAAGCAGCCACACGGGTCAGCCCTCACGAAGGTGCAATGTGTGGGCCTCACCATGGGGGTCCCGCCTTCTTGATCGCGAGAGCCCCCCAGCCAGGTAAGTTTATGAGACGTTGGTGGTCGGCAGCGCACAAATCGCCGCGTCGTATTCTACGCGTGTTTGACCAGCACTTTCAACTCGTTAGAATTGACTCATGCAGGACAGCCATCAATGCATAATATCCTACTGCGAATCATTGGCCTATTTCTGTAATACAAGATGGAGTTGAAAAAACGGCCGAAGCGTCAGCCATTATTTTATTGTAGTGATTTGAATACAATAAATTCTACGATGAATAATCTCGCATCTGCTCATAAAGTGGAACATTAAAAACTAGTTCATCGACTCTTTAAGCAGTACTGATTAATGAACGAATACTGATTTTAATGTGAAGCTGTGATTCGACGCTACACTATTGATCGATAGAGTTTTTCTTGAAGCACAAAAAAATACAAACTCCAATTGATCATTGATGACACAACCATTATTCTGAAAAAACGTTCTTCTTGCGTTCCAGCAAAAATCGAAGATTGTTCGTTGCGTCAGAAAACTCATTTATTTTCAATCAGAGGAAGCGTTCGTAAATATATCGATTCCTTGACTTCCTTGTAAAATTGAACAGAGTTGAACTGAATGCACATAGAAGCACCACTGCGACAACGTGGATTAGTGAATCAAGTAGAATGAAGGAATTACATTTTTTCTGAAATAGTCCATTTGATCAAAAGGTAACTAGAAGAGACAAATACCATGAGAAAATAAAATATTGTCATTCTTTGGAACTAATCTTCATAAATGTTTTCGCCTTCAACTTCGAACATAATGAGTTTCTCTTAAACAGATCACACAGCTATTTTGGATTGATCCATTCGAAAGAAA
>JAHQIW010000408.1:0-69744 GCA_019055375.1 Parelaphostrongylus tenuis
CAAAACCGCAATTTTCTCTGCTATACAGTGACTACTTAAGATCTAGTGAAAGATTTGTGCTCGACGAGAAAACCACGAAAATGCGTGCATACCATGATGGTACATATGGTCATGAAAGGGTTAATGTGGGAAAATCTAGCTCCTCCACCTAACGCCCACCAACCTTGCCAGGGCCGCGCGAACGCAGCCCCACACGCAAACAATTTAGCTGTTGGCGTACCTCAACTCAAAGCAGCCACACAGGTCAGCCCGCACTAAGGTGCAACGTGTGGGCCTCACCATGGGGGTGCCGCCTTGTTGATCGCGAGAGCCCCCCAGCCAGGTAAGTTAATGCGACGTGGGTGGTCGGAAGCGCACGTATCGCAGCGTCGTATTCTTCGCGAGTTAGACAATCACTTCCACATCGTCAGAAGTGGAGCAGACACAAGCTATAGATTCCAGCGCCTCATTACTTCATTAATACAAGTTGGTTGTCCATTACCAAACGACTGTTGATCAGTGGTGTACTCATGCTATAAAAGATACGGCCAAGAGATGTTTTTTGTTCTATTATATTATTCCTTGAAAAGTGTTACTTCTTTTGCACAGCAACATCGTATGAACGCTACTTTTTTTTTGCAAAAAGTGGAGTGTTGAGTGAAGATCGTGTAGAAGTCAGAACCTTTGATTTACTGCTAAGTGATTTCATTTTTTTGAAAGACACCTCTTTGGAAGACTCCCACGTTCATTGTCACGAATGGAGCGTTTGGAATTGTGAATGAAAATAAAGCTTCTTGTCCAGTTCGTTCTATTCTAGTCTATGGATTCCAACGTGACGTTCTTCATGGATTCCTTTAAGTTCGATTTTCGGTTGAAATATCCAGTGGTGTACTTGATGAATGTGTGCTCCTTAAAGAGCTTTTCCAAATCTATATAGAATGCTTTCACTTCGCCTTCGTCATAGCTTGATGTTGATGCGTAAACAAGGAGATGATCAAAACCGACATTGATCCACATCGTTCCAACCGTGGTCATCCATTGCGGGTTGTGAGTTGTATGCTTATTTATTTCAAACAACTGCTTTCCGCCTCCCATGCCTTTCTCGGCCGCTTAATTACAGAGTTTTTGCCAACTTGACTTGTTTAAGTGATGGTATGTCAAATCGGCACTGCGGAATTAGCGAATCCAGCCTCTGAATCCGTCGTCATCTCTAATATGCACACGGTAACTTTTGGTTCTGTCTAATTTCTTTGTCCCCCACCTGGGGACATACCATAGCACGCACTCCTCTATAGTTTTTAGAACACCCAATAATGTAGAGTGCTGTGCAAAAATATTTGCGTCTGCCGGGATTCGAACCCAATCCTCATCATTCCGGGAGCGTATGCTGAATCGTTGCACCAGTTTTTAGAACGTAGTCGATTGCATCACGAAAGGATCGATCAACTCCCAACGTCTCATCTTCTTATTCGGAAATTGTCAACTTCCTTTGAAGTACACATTGTGTCGTTGTCGACACCATAATCAGTCAAACGTAAAAAAAGGTGTCTTTTACTTTTCAGTGTTTTGTGCTGATAGTATCGTCGTGCGCCCAAAAAGAAAACGTCAGATGCACTCTGCTATTAGCACTCAACAATCGATCGCTATTTGAAATTGTGAAAAATCCTGACAGGTGTGTAATATGGAATTGAATAAAGATATTGTCATTCATAACTCTGCTTTGCCCTTCCTATACGTAATGGAAGCGACTAAATCACCGCTCGTTAAAATTGACGATCGAAAATGGATTCTGTGTTGCAAACACTGATATTCAGTTATGTGAAAATCGAGAAAACTTATCTTGATTAGCTGACGCGAGGTTTATAAATTAGTCGTAAAAGTTCGGCTGACGTTTCGGACTCAACTTCTTCAAAGCCTGGACGTACGTAGTATTAATTAGTCTATTTGAATGATTCGGAGCTGCCTAGGTCACTTAAAAGATCAAACGAAGAAAGTGCGCGAGATCTCGTGTGATGGTGACGCACTCGTCCTTCCGGTTCATTTCGGGATTTTGAATTGTTGCGATATTCAGTTAGTTTTTTGAACAAGAGAAAACTCCTAAATCTTTCCCAAAACTAAATTTATGCCGAGTGGCCGGCATCCACTCCTTTTTTGAATCCTCTGCAAAGGATCGAAGGAAGCAAGCATTGGTAAAAAATCGTGGAAATACGATTATTACTAGAGTCTATAATTGCTGATGTATACCATGGTCCTTGCTTTAGGGCGCAGATTGAGCTACAAAACATCCATCCCTCAACCAGCGTGAGTACCCTATAGGTCGGACCTTTCGTCAATCAAGCACTTATTGTCGTGCATTTCAACAAACACTTCTGAAGGTGAATGCGCATCAAGTAAGCTGATGTTAGAGTTCTTTGAGGGGTTTCCTGCAGCGAAACTTCTAAAGTTCTGTGCTCAGGAAAATGCTTCCCTCATGTTTTCACAAGTGTGTAGATTGTTAAGGGAAATTTTTTCTTAGTTCTACAAAATGCTCCACGTTTTTCATGTATTGTTCACCATCAACTGAACACTCCCTCCCTGTTCATCTGCCGTGCAACTTGTCAGGGCCGCGCGAACGCAGCCCCACACGCAAAAATTTAGCTGTTGGCTTACTTCAACTCCAAGCAGCCACACGGGTCAGCCCTCACGGAAGTGCAATGTGTGGGCCTCACCATGGGGGTCCCGCCTTCTTGATCGCGGAAGCCCCTCAGCCAAGTAAGTTTATGAGCCTCCGGTGGTCCGCAGCACACGCATCGCCACGTCGTATTCTTCGCGGGTTTACATTTCACCTTCGCCTCGTTGCGCGAAACATAGACATGACAGTCATCGATCCCATCTTTTGCTGCTTCAATGAATACACGTTGGATTCCGTTTCCAGTCAATTTCTAGTCGGTGTCCTACTGATAAAATGTACAAGATGCAGTCGAAGATTGTTTTTGTTCTCATACTCTTGAAGAGTATGACTTCTAATGCACAGCAACTTCGTACGCATGAGTTCAACGTTAGAGTGAGGCCGTCTGTATGACTTTGACAAAGAGTTGCGTTTTTCATTTCAAGGACTTTTAAATGTCCCGAAAATACTTTCCTTCATTACTCATTAACCTTCGATGTTTCGCTTCTCGAAGACCCAAATGAAAAATCAGCCTGATCAAAATGCAAACCTTTGAAGGCCATCAGTTTTTGGTGTTATATCTTGGGAAAATAGACTCCATGAATCCAATCAACGTCCACGTTGTAGCTACCTTTTATTATGAAGCATCATAATGTGGTTTTTCTCCTATTTTCTGAAATGGCGGCTCACTCATAACTTCATCTATAGATTTGAGCATTAATTTGACTCAGTTCATGAAAAGCATAGCCTTCCTTCCTTCGTTGTCACCCTTCAATAGACCATCAGTGCTCTGACCAGTGCATGACTTTGTCAACTTGACTTGACACTGACTCACTGACTCACTTGACTTTGACTTGAAGTCTTTCCTCAACTAATCTTTCAGCAACTCGCATATCAGTCAATGCTTTGAGAAGTGTGAATGGCTTCCACTTGTGCACTTCATTTTATCAAAATTTCAAATGGTATGGTTTGAGATGGTCAGCTTTGCATTTCTTCTCTACGATATTATCGGGCTCTACGCTTTTCTCTAATTTCAGACAGAACCAGTAAGCATGCCATTGCGAGAAATCTTTTCCGCCATACTTGAATAATTATGAATATTTGAAGTCGAAACTCATTGTCGAAAACATGTTCTCGATTGCATCTGCAGAAGCAGTTCTCTTTTGCTCTCAGCCCTCCTTTCACTAATTGTCATCATCTCTAAGCGACATTAATCGCTAAGGTCTTTGATGTTGCCTATCATCAGTACGTCTTGGTGATGAAATCTAGCTGTATAGCAGAGTGTGGGTCTCTGTATTTCTACTAGCTCGAGTCGTTCGCCAAACATTTCTTCATTCATTCATCGCCCTTCACAAATACAAACACTTGCTAGAGCCGCATAAGCTCCACACGTGAAAATTAGTTGTTCGTTAATCTAAACTCGGAACTATTTCGCAGACCAACCCATACGGGAGTGTAGGGCACGGACCTCTCTTCTTGGGATACGAACTTACACAAACTATCGGTCAGACGGTGATCTCTTACGGCGTTGCAAAAATTCACAGGATGTAAACTGAATTTAGATTAGAATCGTATAGAACTTTGCAATTTCCTGATTGCATAATATAACCTTGAAGTGCTCTAATCACTATACAATAGACGCGAACAATTTCCAGGTTCTAGCATCATATCTATCCCTTGTAGACCAGCTATCGGTCGCACGCTATCAAATTGTCACCTGTTCCTTTAATCTGCAAGAGCAGGGTGGGTGCTGATGTTGTTAAGGGTTGAACATACCTTCTTTCCAACATTTTCGCGAAGAATTCCGTCCGTATGTGAACATGTTGGTAAAACAAGCAGACGACTTCGTTTCCGTATCAAAGAACACTTAGCCGGCAAACTCAGACTGAAGTTGAACTCCATCAGACGCGCATAGGGCAGAAAAACGTAGTGGGAACGACTTTAAAATAGAAATAATCACATATCTCACTAGACCAAGAGTTCAGCGGACGAAACAGCGTATAAATGCAAAAAATTTGAGAAATTCAAAATGTGTGCCTTGTTGTCACAAGCGATCTGGTGCAAAGTCTCAGATTCCGTTTTTCGATCTGAGCCAGGCCCACTCCTTGCCTATCAGGCTCAGTGCGGCTAGTCTTCAGCTGAATGATAGACATGATAGAACAAAAAGATGAGTATTTGAATAAATTTGATAACTATTTTTCTTAAGCCATTCATGTGGTTTTTTATGTGCAACTTATAAAGCCCAGTATGTGTGTATTGCGCTATATAAGTTGTCCATAATGGAGCAGATGAATGACGCAAAAAAATTTATCAGTTGTATTGAAAGTTGAGCGTGGTCTTAAGAGAAAGCGAAGCGAGCGATATGACATTTCATAAAGCCAAGAGCAGTGGAATTCAAAGCACTGCCAATATAGTGGTTTCTTTCACTTACGGTACGTGTAAATAGTATGTCTGCGTCTTCTCCATACAAGGATTGGGTTCTCCCGAGAGGCTCGGCTAAGACGACGGGTGCTGCCCAACTGACGAGGCCATCAAACCGAAACACGTGTGTTGGGATCAATAAGTTGCATATGACAGGGAACATGAATGGCTTAAAATAAGTAGTTATCAGATATGTTGAAATTTGAGTGTTGTTTTAAGAAAACACTCCTAACGAATGGTTAAGGGAAACTGTTTACTATGCTTCTGAAAGGTGTATTGAAATTTGTCTACTTCGGTCATGAAGGTATGTTGCTGAGTAGACTACTTGTCAATTCGACTTTGCCACGCTCTCAAGAAGGCGAAACGGCCCAAACGCTATCTATTGTTATTGCACTATATTGTGCTCGACAAATTTTTTTGCCAACGACCCTTCATCTGCTCAGTAAGGAATATGGGGAATCTGGTACTGAAAGTTTTGATAAATCATGGAGAATCCAGTGAAGTGCTTTTCTACGCGGCAGTTAAATATGCAGGGCTTGTTGGCGGCTGCTCGAGTCACTTGAGATCAATGTTACAATAGATGATACAGATGCTTATTGTTGATATTATTATTCACTGTTGCCTTAATGAACAAGGTCAAAGATGTTAACACCAAAATTTGCTCACTGCGACACAATACTGATGGGTCTCCTGATTTCGCCTTCTCGAGTTCGTGGAAAGTATAGCCGACACGCATAGTCGATCAGCACTCTGTCAAACACTTTCGTAACCTCAGCACAAAAAGTCGCATAATAAGCATATTCTTTCATACAGTTGTTCTGCTGCTTTGTTCTTTTTAAAATTCCCTGCTCGTTATCTGATAATTCTTGTCATCATTCAGTTATAATCTTACTCCTAGTGTTGTCAGGTTGATTAAGTCTTCCACTTATCCAGATTCTTTAACTTCCCAATTTTCTTTCAATATCCGAAATAGAAGGAGCGCATGTGGCGCAGTGGTTAGAGGTGCCCTGCGTCGCACACGAGGTCAATGGTTCGATCTCGCGCTCATGGCTCACCAAGCCATCCATCCCTCCGGGGTCGGTAAATTGGTACCAGACAGGTTTCAGATTTGTTTGGGAGGATAAGCAGCACTGACTCGGTTCAGCGGGAGGCCTCCGCGAGTCAATGTAAAGGCCAGATATGCATTCAAACACCTCAGACGAAGTTAAAAATTGAAGTCGAATGCATGGCGCATCCCTCGGGGATTGATCAGCGCCGAGAGCTCTATCCTTTATTTTTATCCGAAATAGATGAAGCATTTATGCAGAACTTTTTACCATTCATAATCGTATTTGCTCAGAGGACAGCCTTCTCACATGCATACTTAAGTATTGTCAGTAACATAAAGATGTCGCTCTTCTTCAACGTCGAGTTCTACATGACAGAACTCTTTAAAACGACGTCGCACCATGCATTGGTTAACCTTTTTGGGACGGTGTGTATCTGTGACGGAACACGATAGTACGGAGGCCTTTTTCAGTGGACAAGAAGTTTTTCTAAAGTTTAAGTTTCGCCGTGTTTCTAGAAAACCCTTTTTTTGTGTTGTAATAGCGAAATCAGAAGTATGTTTCGCATCAATTTGCTTTGATTGCTCTTCTGAGGGTGTGCCATTGGTTTTCCGCTAAACTTTTGACAATCATTTTATAGCCAAAATTGCGACAGATGCTCAAAGTTTTTCATCAAAACTTTTCTTAGAAAATTGTAAGACTAAAAAGGCGATTACGTTTTGCACCCATAGTTTGCCAGACGCTCGACATGGCATAGGCATCATTGGTACTTGTAAGCAAAGCTTATGTGTTGGAGATACTTTATAGCTACAGAAAAGAATAATACCACAAAGAAAAATTTTTAAAAGTTTTCTAGTAAGAAAAACAACCACTTGTCAAAAAATTTCGGGATGCTTATAAGGGAAAAGCACGTTCTTACAAAAAGGGCTTATTTCCAACTCTTAAGAAAAAAGTTCTCTCTTATTTTGTCTGTGACTTTGTTGATAGCCTGAGAAATTCTTATTCGAGTACAAAGTTTGTTATATAAAAAGACTTTCGTTTTACGCTCTACCGATTAGAAGGAGTTAATGTTTTACTTTCGGTTAATCATCCCGCTGTTTGAGCATCGCGGAGGGCTTTTTGTTGGTAGTTATATAGTGAAATTTTGGCTCTCAAAAGCTTTCTTGCCTTGGAAGGACAAATTATTATTGAAGGGATTTCTACAAATGTATTAGTATGAGCTGGAAGGCCCAGTCATAGAAATTTTCTTTTCAATGCGAAGGCTTCGTCCGTGGCAATGACAACGCGTCTCCAAATCTTTTTTTTCACATTTCTTCCCACGATAATGTATGAGTGTATTTTGAAAATACACTTTCTTATACCTATCACTTTCGGAAGAAAGTTCTACGGAACATTTTCTAGTCTCTTATCGGACATTCTAGATATCGAGCATGCACAGCTTGTAAAAGTAAGCTCTGGTAGAGTTCGCATTCACCATTTTGTAAAGAACTTTTCCGCAAAGAGTGCGTTCTCTGCGACCGAACTTTAAAACTTTTCATTGACGGTGTAGATTTCCTACTCACAGATAGGCTTCTTTAGTGCAAGTTTCAACGACGAGAGGGATATGTATAGCACTCGGTGTAATTAGCCTGATGTTTGAACTTGCTGCAGATTTTGATGGAAAATACCAAGTAAAATGTAGGTGGTCAGAGCACTTCTTTGCCACGACAATATAACTTAATAGAAGAAACTCATTTAGGTGTTTCTAGAAGGGGAATGCCCATATGTCCTGAAAGCTGTATTTTCCAGTAGAGAAGCGCTATCCTTTGGAAATGAACATATTTTTGAGTCTTTTTGTGTTTCCTTGTCGCCTGTTTTGTGGCTACTCATCATTCGCTTGATGGCCACAGATATGCTGTTGTACAATCAGCTTCCAAATATCGAGCACGCCCAGTTCTTCAAAGCCGATTAGGTTTTTGCACCAAAACCTTACGTTTCTTGAGTTCCTCCCATCGTCGTCAGAGGGTAGGATAGAATTCTGAGCGGCGATACGTTCTCTGACCACTCACCGATTACAATACTGTACAATATTGGCTAATGTTTCAAAATATCCTCCTTTAATAGAAGCTTGGGAAGGTCGGACTGACCATTATTTTCCTCAATCGACCACATCATCTAAAGGCGCTTCCAAAGACAGTGAATGGCGAGTGATAACAATAAACAAACGAAAAATCAGAACTAACTAGTTTTCCTAGAAACGCCTGTGGCTTTTCGCACAGAGCTCTTCCATAACACAAAGGTACTAGACTCTTTTTAGCATACATGAACTATAAGTTTTTCGTAGAAACCAACTAAGTCTATGTATCCAAGCGGCGGAAGAGGGAAAGATATCCATGGATAACAGCTGGGCGAACCATATCTATGGTTTACTGGTGAACGGTCGCAAGTTTTGAGAGGTTGATATTTGAGGATAGTCGTCTTAGAGGCAACCAACAAAACACACACACAAAATAAGTGGCCATATGCAAAGGTCAGATTGAAATAGCAAATGACGTTTGTGACAAAGTATAAGTGAGACTGAAAGGTATCCATAGAATGAGAAAATGAAAAACTCTCTATTATTCTATGTACGATTCATCTTCCAAAATACATTGATAAGTAGGAAATTGAACAATTAATAAATTTTTTTATTTGACCATTTTCAGCTGTGGTATGATGTTATAGATATACCCACTGATGCAGAGTGATGTGTGAAACTTCCGCGTCGGGTGGTACTTGAACCCGTATCTCACTCTATGTGGGAGCATGTGCTCTAACCCTTTGCACTATTGACGCCTGTTCTGCAATCATTCTAAGCTAGAGTGGGTATATCTGTAACATCATGCCACCGCTCAAAGCGGTCAAATGAAATGAATTTTATTTGAAAATTCAATGCCCATTATCTGTTGGCGTGGTTGGATTTGATGTCGATACCGACTACCTGAGCCAAGACGTTGACGGTTGGTTGCTGACAGGTAGATGAATAATAGCACAGAAAGAGTGATGGTGAAACGGGCATCAGCAGTGCAACAGGTTAGAACTCGCGTTCACGGACAGAGTGAGGTGCGGGTTCGAGACCTGCTTGACGCGAGGTTTTGCACATCACTGATTCAAAATTTATCGAGGTTATTGATAACTGGAATCGCATGCATTTTTCATTATGATTTTTGACCAAAAATTCATTCATTCTCAATTATCAACCGCTGTGATGACTTTTGGATGTTATGCATAATGAGGAATATCAAAATATGGAGATTTATATCGAAATCTCCTAGGTATAACTCACTACAGTTGACTAAATGCCATAAACAGTAGGGTTGTAAGGCATACTAGCGCTTTCCCCATATCTATGCTACAAAAGCGTATGAGCTCATGGAGTTAGCCACGACGTATAAAATAAGATGAGAAATTCAAAATGTGTTCCAAGACGGGGAAAAATTCTTAAGCATTTCGAAAGTCGCGCTCCGCTTTGCGATTGGCGCTACACGCAGCGAATGCTGATGCCGTCCTGAACGAGTTAACATATGGTGCCGCCATCCCTTTTGATGTTCCGGGTCGCGCAGCAGTACGGCAGTGTTTGGACTGTCAAACTACGTACGTGGAGTTTGCGGCCTCGACAGCTATAACTGCTAGCTATATTACAAATCACTTAAACAGGGGATCACTAAAATGAGCACTACTTTGATGAGTCCTTCATCATTACGTCATTCAAAAAATGGTTCACTAAAGTATTTGCAAAGTAAATATCCCTTTGCGAACGGCGTCATTTTCGGCTGGCGGGCGGGTCGGGCGGCTACAAAGAGGCTACCGTCGCCTGCTCCATGGCTAATGTGGTGATTTTATGATGCTATTTACACTTTTTTTCGTCAACAAATGGGATTTCTTTAGCAATAAGTAGCTAAATATGATAAAACAGATTTCATTAAGGCAATTTTTATTAGAAATAATTTAATAACTCCAAATATGTTTCGCATTTACAAAGGAAAAACCTAAGTATATATACTAAATTTTAGAACCTTTATCAAACATTTCTATAATATTTTGTTTTCTACTTACAATTGGATTCAATGTATCTTGCTTTTCTTTCATTTTTCACATACTTTAATGCATGATACACAAATTCAGCACAGTGGTTAGAAAACGATGACTCAAAAATAGCGTTGCTTATTGCATGCGATCCCACTTCATGGAAATTTCTCAATATTTTTTTTTCAATTAACAGCACACTTTAGATTCCGATTTCTTAGACTAATGCGCAATTTCGCTCTATTTTTTATTCATAGTTGTGGAATGAGAGGAAGAGATGGTGGTGTAACAATCCATCCCGCTACCTTCACCCTCTTTGAGCCCGTAGGTAGTAATGTATTTCTTATTTTTCTAAAATGTTTTCATTAATCATTCGATAGCTAAAATCGAGTAAGTTTGAACGACGTATGTTATTCTTCAAGTGGCCTGTCTTCCTCGCTGTGGCAATAGAAAAAATATTTTATTTCACATTTAAGTATTTCTCGTCCAACAAGATTTTTCAGCTAGAATTTTCTAAAATTTTTCTATAGGTCAAATCTCGACCATTTCCTTAAAAACTTTTTATGAAAATAACTCCTTACTGCAGTGTAGCAGTCAAAAAAAAGATTACGTTTTGCAGCTACTTGATATGTTGCTAAAGGCACGGTGACTTGGTGCCAATGTTGCAAAATCCCACCCTTTGGAGTGCGAAAACTAATATTCTTCCAACTTTTGAAAAATTTTCAAGGCCTTACCCGAGGTTGGTACGCCAGGGCTATGCACGCGTGTTTCAGAGGTCTCGACCACCTCGTCAATAGCCCACGCCCCCCATTAAGCCCTTCATCGATCTCTGAAACAAGCGTGTATAGCCCTGAGGTACCAACCTCGGGTAAGGCTTCAAATATTCTTAAAAATTTATATTGAATGTTCGTTGCGAGGTTTTAAAAACAGTCGATTTTATGGATCAATTCTTCTGACTGCTACAGCTCTCTAAGAAGTTCTCTTTAAAATCAAACTACGTCTCTATAACCATGTCTTTATCATTGCTGAGATTTGCACTATTGAATGGTTATCAATGTCTATAGAAAAAACTTTATGAGGTGAGAATTCCTCAAATGTGGAACAAAATTTTATTTCAACTGTTAAGGCGAAAAAAAAATTGTTCGAGAAACAAAATATAGCGTTCAAATTTACTTGATCTCAGCTATCGAATGAATACTTAATCTATTGAAATAGGCCTTTTGTGGAGTAAAAATTGAAGGCTCCCGAGCGCAGTCCTTGAAATACGGTTGTATGTGACAAGAGTTGTTTCCAAAAGTGGGGATTTTAAGACAATTCAGCGTTATCTTCTGATAAATTTGTTTACAAAACTTTTTCAACAATAATGCAAGTCCCAAGACCGACTGTCTATTAACCTCGGCATACTTCAATATAATTACTGATTTTCTTCTTTGAGCAAAACACGGGTGTTACAATAACACCACGTGTTTTGCTCAAAGAAGAAAATCAGTAATAATGCAAGTTACTTTCAGCATAAGAGTCTATAAGAATAGAAATGCAACTATTAGAAAAATCGGATTGCAAATGCAAAACCTCATACTTTACTTTTCATTACAACGTACTGTGGGATTATTTTCCTATTGACTACAAAGAGAACGAGAATGTATGAGAAAATGCCAAACAGTAGCTGGGAACATGGTCCTTTTCGCAAGTATATAGTTTTTTCTTTTGAAAAAAGAAAGATTTTGGGCAGCATTAGCGTTAATCTTGACAAAATCGTTTATGCAGAAATCTTATCAATGATATTTCATCGTTTTTAATCACAGTGTTCCTCTTAGAGCTTCATTAACCCGAATTTGTATTGAAGCACGCACCACTTTTCGTAGTCCGTCCGAATGCTGAGAGTCATATTAACTCTCATTACCCGCAAAGAGATATAAATGCAACGCTGTTGATTTCCAAGCAGTCTAATAGTATCCGTGACTAGCTCTCTCTCATGACAGAGTTTGCTCTCAGCACGACTCCGCCTCTACTCGTGCAACAACGTGACTTCTGCAAGAGTCATGTGTATGGGCACTGTGACTGATACAACTTCTGGAGAGCTCACTTTCTTTCTAATGATTTTTTTTCACAAACAGAACTTTCGGTTCTTTCTGATTAGGAGGGAAGAAATGAAAAACGGATTTTATTCGCTGGAAAAGATCTTTTCATAATAGTAAACATTCGAAGCTGAGACTTGATGCTACCGTCCCACGTTGCCGTTTTCAAAACACCTTTTTATGACGTCGCTGCATCCAGATCAAGAATTATGTTCCACACTCGGTTTTTGTTTTCATTTTTATCACGCGTATGATTCGCTGGAAGCCGACAAGCATATCACGCGCAGAGAAATTTTCATAGTATTTTAGTTAATCGTTTTCTCTAGAGTTTCTTCCGCAGCGGAGTGGAAATTTCCGATTGATTAACCAAATATCGATCGTCCTGCGTCGCCCGCCCCTGCCGCACTCCTTGCCACGGCCTTCGCCTTGTCGAATAGCCTGCAAACAACGTGACCAAAGATGTGATACTCAACTTATTTTCCCTGCTAAACCGTATTACCAGAAAGTAAGCACATTGCTAGAATCAGAAAGCGTTACTCTATCAGGTGATTACTAGTAGTCTGAAGAAAGAGCTCTGCCAAACGTGGTTCTAGCACAACCAAAAACCAGAGGAGATCAAAAGATCAAAGAAGCTTTCTTAAGAGCAGACACATTTTTGAGCTCTTTGAAGCTTGTGCTATAGTTTCAGTACTACCACTCAAAGGAAGGAGTTTTGTCTAGCGAAATATAAGCACGATAAGAAAAAAAAGCACGTTTCCAAAAAACCGTTCTATGGAAACATGATATTATTTTGAATGTTACACTACTGTAAAGAAGGTTATTCGAAAATTAGCCAACGTAGGGCTGTAGCATCATGTCTCAGCTTCCAAATGGCTACTAACTCTACTGTGAAAAATTGATCTCCAGCAAATGAGAACGATTTTTCATTTCTTCTCTCTTGATCAGAAAGAACCATACTTTCTTTCGTGACTTTTTGTAGACAATCGCCAACTTGTCAAACACACATTACAGCGGATGCTGTCTGTGGAATTCTCAACATTTAGTAATTATATTACAGCAAGACTGGTTTTTCAAACATATTTTTTTGTTTATTCAGTCAAACTGTTATTGGTCGGAAGAGTACCCTCTATAATGACTGTTGCTTTGAAGGTGAGAACAGAGAAGTCGTTGTTGTACTTTGATTTGAAAGTTTGTCACATATGTGGGATGGTTTTGATAGAAAAACAAATCAATATGGACAGTTGTTCGAAGTGCATCGGCATTCACAGAAATGCGTTCCTTAATGCACTTCAACATAGTCTCTCTTTACTGGCATCTATCAAGTCATGTTATCACAGTATTTACTGATATTTTTCTACGTTGTTCTCAAGAGCATTTTTTCAAATTTGCATGCATACAATTTAAGTATGTCACATAAGACAAGAAATCTTCAATTAAGAGTCACAGATCCTATTTGTAATAAGTAAATTTGTAGTAAACACATATCTATTTACTTCATTAGGACGATAAACTATAAGAAGACTAATGTATTCGTTCCCGCAATTCCACGCAGAGAGTTTCACTCACAAACTCAATCCCATAGCATCATGCTGAAGTTACAATCATCGTTTGTCAGCAGAGCGACCTGTAATGCAGTCTAATTTTCCGAAATTTTATCCTTTTTTATTTCTTTTAGTATTTTTCACAAAAAATTCAAAGGTGTGAGTAGCCCAAGGGGCAAAAATCTATCTGCAACATTCATTTTCTTGTCGTTTCGATGCTCATCAAGCATTTTAACCCTCCGGGTTGGCAAACTGGAACCCGATTTTTCTGGACAGCACTGACTCGTTATCTCAGTACATCACTGAAAGTCATTGTTTTAACCAAATATCCATTCCGTCACCTATAACGAAGTCCAATTCATCGCGCAATCCTCTGAAGTTGATCAAAGCTGAAGCTCTATCATTTATCCTTCATTTGCATTTCGTTAACAAGAATGATTAGGGGAAAAGCGACCTAGTTATAGTGATTCAGGCCCTCAGGGAGCGAGGTGGTGGTTCGACCCCTTTCAAGACTCTTCTACGATCAATCAACGAAAGCTTTACGAAACACCTTAGCTCGAGTTCACCTGAGTTTGTGCGGAGATGTGACCGACCACCATTCTACGTCATTTATAAAAAAGAGATTCTCAAGCAGCATATATAACACCACCTTCCAATCAACTATTTTGAAACCTCGCTTAAAAAATCAATATAGTCTGATAAAATGAGCCTTATCAGAGGTTTGCTATGGCATCTCTAATGGTATACGTGCGTTTCGACGTTCTCACACGCCTCATGGTACCACATGTCCTGCGACTCACCCTTGCTACTATTAGCAGTCGGCGCCAAAGAAATATACTTTAGTTGAAAGAATGTATGTCCTTCAGAACGATTGACTGTCAACTGCATGGCTTAGTACTGATGCTGAAGCCTATATCTCAATACCTTTAGCAGCAGCTGAGATAGAACACGGAACGTCCGTAGACGTTGTGGAGGATGCGTGCGAAAAAATGAAGCGAGTGCTGGACGCACTGGGATTCGCACAGCTTAATATGAGGATGGATGGTATAAAACAAAGTGATGGGAGAATTGTGTCCGCCATTTTGTAAATAAAGTCGTTGCGCAGTTGATAAATTGAGCATAACGAAAAAGGTGGTGTGCGTGATCAGCAATTTTGTATCACTTACATCAGTAATGATAGGGCACATTTTGCCTTACACAGCACGATAAGGAGACATAAGGTGATTTAAGTACACAGTTTACAGTATTATATGATACCATTTTTATCAGTGGTTTATCGGCAAGATCAAGAGCAAGAACCACCCACATCCATTTTCCTACCGCTCTCTGATTTATAAATTACCAGGCAAGTTACTAATAGATTGTTTATTATCTCTACCACAGAAAAAATTGAATTTGTAATGATCTGAAAACTCTATTGACAAGCTTTGATTCATCACTGCATTAACATTGGCTATGATCAAACTTTAACTTCATAGAAAAGCTTATCAAAGGCAAAAACAAGGCGTAGTTTTGACCAAAATCTATCTTTAGAAAGAAACATAAGAAGGCGAGCAAAAGCTGTTAGAAACGTATTGGATGGCTTGGTTTAGGTTATGGTGCTCAACGTCGACGTGCGTAAATTCAACACGAAGACGATCATCATCAATCTATTTCTGCTCCTTGGATTCGGTGCGATTACAATTTTTTCCTGCATCAGTTCTGACTTTGTCGTGATATTCATTTGATCCCTTAACTTGATACTTCATCACATTTGTTCTTCGTGTGGCGTGTGTGTGAGCAAATGTGCTAGTGGTGTGATAGATTAGAATGTCTCCTATCTCCTCAATGAATTTCTCCTTTACTGAGTGTCTAATGAATGTCGAGTTTTTTTCTCAAATCGAACCCCTTAATTGACTTCCACTTCCTACATCGCCCTCGAGTAATGGTCCAATTTCCATTAATACTTTGTTTTCTTCTAGGACCTGAATATCCTGTCCGAATAATTTGTAGGATAATACTCCGAAGGAGTAGCTCCCAATACAAAGTTTTCACCAGGTCCACATTGTGGTGAAGACTTTCATGGACCTCCGAAGAACAAGCCTTTTCGATAATTTAATATTCGACCGGCTTTTCAGACCTCGCTCAAAACAAAAAAAAAAATCATTATCAGTCAATATAATCATTTTCCAAGAAAATGCCCTATCATACTACATTCTAATGAGCTAAGCCTGAAAAAGCAGTTTTAGAAGGTATTATCAAATTTACTATTCCTTCCCCAACAGACGTCTACTTATGAGTAATTTTGTGTCAGACACAATGATTCCCTTCGGAGAAAATGAAGATGAAGCTTAATACACGGAAAATTGCGTATCTCTGGATGGTCACAACGTATTAGCCAAGTCCTTTGAGCTGAATCTACTATGAATCAATGTCATTGATTATCTGGCATGGTAATAAAACTAGAAAGTAATTCTACCGATAAAAGTATTCGTCAACGATAGCCTAGCCTTCTTTGAAAAACTAAATAAATAGGAAGTAAACTTACGAAAATGGCTCACTTTGCATGATACTCTGGGTTGTGATTCCCATATATCATTTTCCTTTGTGTTTACAGCTGTCTTCTACCAAAAAGCATTTGACAGTATCAGAACAAAACTGATCCGCTACTAATTTCTATTAGTAATACATTTTTGCAAAAAACCATTAGAAAATTGCTGTCGCAAATGCCTTTGTCATATCTTTCCTCTCTCGCTATCTTTTTATTGCGGTGATAATGAGCCCACTAATACGAAAACTATAAGCGTTAATGGTGAAAATTGTTCTTTGACTTTTCTTCTGACGGTGGCAGTGCTCTTGACCTTACTGTCGACATTTAGACTGAACTCAGTAAGGTATTACGAAGAATATTATTGCATAAAAGCTTGGCTTTTATCAATCCCTGAGGGATGCACCGGGCATTCGCCTTCATTTTTTAACTTCGTTTGAGGTGATTGAACGCATATCTGGCTTATATAATGACTCGTGATGACCTCCCACTGAACCGAGTCAGTGCTCCCAGACAAGTCTGAGGCCAGTCTGGTACCGACTTACTGACCTCGGAGGGATGGATGGCTTGATGAGCAATGAGCGCGAGATCCAACCATTGACCTCGTGTGCGTCGCAGAGCACCTCTAACCACTGTGCCACATGTGCTATGTCATTGCAATTAATCCGAAAAGTACCTCCTTTCCACCGCTCTTTTATAGGCCCGCTCAAAGCGACATAATCTAATAAGGATATAACGTCTTATGAGCCATCAGGTCTAGTGCTATACAGGCCCCTGTTTCGTCCTACTGGGACTCATCAGTAGCACCCTCTCTCGGTTCAGCCGATCCTCTGAGAGCAAATAATTCTCTATAAAGGAATCGACGCCGAGTAATAATCAATCTAAGTCAGTTGATGGAATTACTTGACATGTGATGACCGGCAGTGGACACTGTGGCTTTTACAATGAATCATACCTCTTCTATCGACCGCTCTCTTATGCACCTTACTCAAAAAGACATAATCTGATGGGAATTTAACATGCTTTGAGCGTCTGCTTCGCCCTCTTGGGACTCATCAGTCGAATCCAATCCGGAAAGTTTGGAAGAAAACAAATCCAAGGACCTCTTAAGCCGAGAAAGATTTTCAATGATCTAATGCTTCAACAAACTACCGATGTGAATTTAATGCCGAAACAGTTTTATTCCCTGGAATATCCCACACTGATCGAACTGCAAAATTTGTGGGTGCATGCCACGTTTTGAGATAAACTCATTTTGACAACTAGCGTCAACAACTATTGAATTCAACACCTCTCATCTGAATGTACCATCTTTTGCGTACATCACCCCTATTGGAAGGGTTATATTTGTTGAAAGGTCGAACATTGAACCAAATTAAAAATCTCAGATAGGCAGATGTATATGCTTGATAGATATGAATTGGCACACGAACACCACTTGCATTGATGACTATTAGTAGAAAACTAATTCCTATTGAGTTCAAGTGCGACCCTTGCCCAGCATCTTTGAACATCGTTTGGGACAATTGTAGTGTTTCTGGATCACACTCAATAGTAGATGACTCTATTACTAAGTTATTTGATGATATTTTACTTGGAGAAAAACATCGAAGTGTTGTTACGTCCATGTGTCTAATTCGAGCATCTTCGTGGGAAACCTATGTAAATGAATGGATTCGCTCAACGGTTTTTTTTTTGGAAAGGTCCTGCACAATTTTTCATGAACAAAGTATTGAAAGGGTTAGGGAAAATTCAGAGTAACTATAATTATGCTAAATATTCAACCTTCATCAAATTTAGACCTTTCTCAAACGTACTCTATCACTTTTTATGATCAATCGCTTTATTCAAAAACGCCTCACTTCTTCTTCTATTTCTCAATTTCATAAAATTTCAGCATTAATTGGTGGTGAGGTCATTCCATCCCTGATTGGCGCTTCTTGGAGAGGATTCTTCTGTGATGATGAGTCGATTCGCTATCCATACAAGGCAGACACAATTACTTCTGCAAATCTTGTTATTTATGCATACTTTGTGATAATAATAACGGTAAGCTTTTGTTCTTTATCCGATTTTCACAACAAAGAACACTCAGCGTGTTCCATATCTCTAAATTAATTCGTTTTTGATCCACCGTAGTGGATATTAAGCGTCTCATTTGAGTCAAAAAATGTTTGTGGGTGTTTAGCTATAGTGAACAAAATTTCACCACCTTCGACGTTAGTTATTTGTTTCGAAAAGGACTCCTGAACAATTAGAAAGTTCAAGTTAGAGCAAATGCGCTACATCATAATGTAAAATAAACAAGTAAAAAATTTTGCAGTAAGTAAGTAAAAAAATTAAAAAATAGGGACACATTGCATCAAGCTGAATTTCCAATTCTCAACGTTATTTGTTATGCACTTTGAGCGCATACAATATTAAAGCCTCCTATATAAAGAAATCCTTCTTACTAAAGAGAGCATTATCTTATGCAAACTCTCGTTGGTTCTTTATCCGAGTTACGACACATCATCATATGTATGAAGACAATGAGGCACTCAGCTTTGATAGATTTGATGGTAATCTATTATTCTATGTTTTACATCTGCAGAACATCACTGATAGTGACTATCCATTCACTCTCTTATTCATCAAGTGGTTACCACAATAGGATACTCATTCACTAAAATCAGTAAGGTTACCATTTTCATAAATAAAGCAGAAAAATCCAATATTTGCCTTGGCTGTACGCTGTTCATACTTAGGATCCACTCATCCTATTGCCACCAACATTCATAGTTGACGCTGAATAATTTGGAATCATAAGAAACAGATCGTCTAGAATAATGCAACAGCAACTGATCATATCCAAGCTGTGAAAAATGCCGTCAAATAATCAAGTGTAGAAAAACTTCCCCGATCCAACACTTTCCGATCTCATTGGAGGAGTCATAGACATTGGCCACGGTTTCTCTGAATTCCAAAGATCATCCCTGATTTTGAAAAGGAATCTGAAACTGTAAACCTTATATACACGATAACAAGGCTCACTGATTTTCGAAAGAGCGCAAGAAACCGCCCTGTCACACTTTCTTCGCTTTCAAAAAGGCCATTCATTCAGTGGAAACAAATTCGGTTATAGAGACTTTGAACAATCAGGGTATCCTAAGTATTTTAAGGGTTCTTGGTGAGCAATATAAAATTTTCACAACCAAAAAATCATTATCCTTCAACTATAACGCAGTCGATGAAGAAAAATTTATAACGGAATTTCATCTTGCCAAAATTATCTACTCCCACCCTACATAATGTCATACAAACATCAGAATGAGACTGGTGGGAATGGAAAGAATGGTCAAAAATGACACCATTTTTGTTCCACTGATGACATCACTCTTATGACACTAAGCAGCGAGCAAGCACTACGAACGTTGACCGATTACAACTCTTTTGAAAAGATTGTCTCCGACTAAATCCAGCAAAATCATCTTCATAAGAAGCGGATTGTTTTTAAATACTTAAACGTTCGACAGAATTGATATCTCCAAGTACTGTTTGCGTCGCTCTACGATGCAAAATCATTACTTGAACGGTTTAGCTCTAGAGCTCAGCAGTAGTAAACCAGCAGCTTGAGGAACGTTCAAGGCTGTTGAGGGCGTAGTGAGGAGAAGAGAGATCAACCGACTCCAAACCTATCTTATCCACTCAACTTTGTTCGTCGTGAGCATGCGTCGGTAACCTAGTCGCTACGTAGCAGGACGAAATAGAAAAAGGATCCGAAACTCCGAAACAGCAAATTATTGATATCAGGTAGTTCGTAGATGTAATACTGTAACGAGTGCACGACTGTATGACACTCAGCAAGAGATGACCATCAATGGTCAGAATTATTCACATAAACTATCGAAGAAGAGTATGACAGATCAGCTGGACTTCAGTTGTCGGTTGATACTGATACAGATGACCACGGACATGCGGTATATGACAGAGATGTTGCAAACTATAGTAAAAACAAAGCATTGTCAAGACAAGAAACATCGATGGTATAAGTTCATACAAAGGAGCAGATGCCTACAAAACATTTTAAAAAATTGATTTTGCTTCCAACTGCATAACGACATTATGCACAGAACAAACTGAATGAGCGAAGGAACATTTAGAACTCAAAGCATTCCAAGTGAACACTGCGTTCAAAAATTTGTCAGTGCAACTTTTCTAGCACGATAGTCGATGATAATTATGATGATGTTCGAGTTTATTATTAGGTCGTCGCAACGGAATGGTACTTTGAAGACAATTCCAATTCTGGCACTTACATAAAACTCAAAGTCGGCAGAATCACAATACCTCCGTTCCTCGTAAGGGCGTTGATATACATAGGTGCTTTCTTTTTATGATCAATAATTAAAATCGTACAGTTTTTTTTTCTAAAAGATATTTACCAGTAATTATACGATGCTGTTAAGATATTCCAGACCATTCGACTGAAGGCACTCCAGACCATTTGACTGAAAGTTCTTATGTTATTTTTCCAACAAGGCACTACATTTCTAAGGATAAAATGAAATTTCGATCAACCTCTAATTCGGTGCTTTTCCGTTATCCGTACTGCGTTTCAGCCCCTTAAGAAGAAAGCATTTTCTGCTTTTTTAGAGCTTTAGCAGTCATGCGATAACTTAGATTTGTTTGTTCTAGAAAGAGCTTTCTAATACGCTGCAACAGTAATAATAGAATTGTGGTTCGCACTCAGACATTTTTTGTTGAGGTATCTCCCTTAGATTTTTGGTGCTCGTACAATAATTCGAATCTCGAAAGTCTTGATGGCATACTTGATTCCTAAAAAAAACTTCTAAATGCGTTATAACAATCAAAATAAAAATGGACTTCATATCTTGCGCGCATTTCTTGTCGGTTAGGAGGTGTGAGTGGCTGTAAAATTGATTCGCTCGCTCAATCATAATGCAGTTCGATTCACATATGATGTGCGACTTTTGTCACAAATTTTGAGGTCCTTTCTCCGTTTGAAAAAATCTTAAATCGGAGCATATGACTCTGATGCTCCAAGATTTCTCTACACGTTCACATGCTGATCGTGTATAAGCTATGCTATTCAAAATCAAAATTAGGCTTACACTTTTGAACTAGTTTATCTAGCATTAAGGAATGAAAATCAAAGTGGAAACCTGCAGATCGATAGAACAAGGTTCTTGTATGCTTAGACTGAGAATTATCTAAGTTTATGATATCATATAGCCGATATGTTGCAAAAGTGTGGTGGCTTGGTGCCAGTTGCGAAACCCAATCTACATACCAAAGTGAAGAATGCGCTCCAAGTGCAAAACTTGCCTTTTGACTGTTACAGCGCATTAAAATGTCTTTCTTGAAGACCAAGTGCATCGGTGTAATGGAGAAGATTTGTGCTATCGAATGCTTTGGTTACAAGTCTGAGGAAAAAGCTTTGTCCACTGAAAATTCTCCACATATTAAACATACTTTTATTTTTACTGCTACAGCGCATCAAGAAGGTCTCTCTTAAATTGTAGTGCATCATTGAAATATTTGAAATTTAAGCTATCGAATAACTATTCAAACTTGAAAAGCAAGCAGAAGACCGTTTTTTGCCAAAGGGGTGACACAGAGCGCGAATAAATGAAGAGTGCCTCCAATTTTTCTTAACTACTTGTGGTCATGAATAGTGTTTGCTCACATAGAAGCTTTTTGATTCAAAAATTCCAGGATACTCTCAAATTGGTGCTGCATGCATGTATGTTGTTATCAATCTGACGAAAGTCACTATAGGACGTTTGAGGCCTCATTTTCTTGATGTGTGCAAGCCGAAAGACTTGGTCTGCAGTAAAAACGAGTGCGTTCTTTCTAACTGATTATTAGCATTATAGAATAAAAGTGGATGAACCTCCTGTGCGTTGATCAATTGCATTAGGGCGCGCTATATATTCGACTTCGTTGGATGTTGTAGAAGTTAAATGCACATTTGACGTATTCAATTATCTGGTGGTTAAAACAACGAATAATGCGAACTGGGCGACATATATTATACGTCATGTATTTTTTGTCAAATATCCTAAGCATATGGATGCGGGTAGCGTAGTTTTTGCATAGATCTAGCAAGAGCATATAGTGATAGATTCACTACCATCTCCTATCGTTTTCCCGTTAAGCGGTGGCAAGATCCCCAACCCTACCACCTGTCTTCCCGTTGATCGTAGAGTTACTCGAGCGGCCACCTGTAAAGTTTTCAAATGATTCTCGATCTAGGATTTCTTCAAGCTAATGTTCATAACTTCTATCCAGGCTATTCGGGAACAAATCGAACCGTCGAACTGGTTGTTCTTCTGTTATGTGCTTGACATCCGGAGGAGTAGATTCGATAACGAACCTGGTCCTTGGGTTGTTCCTGAAAGGCACTACGTGTCTAACTCACCTTATCCTCGTAAGCCTGACATTTAGAATGCCGTACTTGATTTCCGATCGTAGACTTGGGTCAGAACTTCGTATTCCGCATTCCTATTTAATAAACGGGATGCTTCTAGCATCAAACTTCGACTTCATTGTCAATGTTGCTAATAGATCTTTTATCCTGTTGAGGTAGCGACCAAGTCTATGATGCATTTGTGAAGGCAGATACAATAGTTAGATCGAAAAAGTGGGCACGAAGCAGAGTATTATTTATTCTCTTGACTGCATCCTCAAAGTTCTTAAACGCTACCCAAGCCGTTCGCTTTCTCCTCTTTGACTCTGGCTAGGTCGTTCATAATATTGACTTCCGACTTAAATAGGCGTAACTGGAGCACTTGGAGGTATTTCATTAAATGTGAATGGGGCATTCTATGCAATCCTTTCTTCATGAGCATTTCGTTGGATCTAGTTGGAAGTCAAATCTTTCGCAAGGGTTGTCGAAATTGATAATCATTTGTTCCGTCTGGCTAATGCTTTGTGATGTAGAAACGACGGCATTTTTTTAGCACTTTATTTGATCCGTCATCACAGTTTTCTTCACTGTGCGGATCCTAGTACTTCAAGTATTCAATTCGTTTTTCTGTCTCCTTCTTGAACGGCGTAGAATACTGGTTGAGCGAGTTTTCTTGCAATCTCGAGGATAGCCTCGCTGTGGCGTTCCATGGGCGTTGTTGTTGACTGCCGGAGAGAGTTGTGGATAGACCCAAGCTCCACGCGGAGGAACATCACAACCACTTGGCCACTGCGCTCCAGAAACCATGTCATTAGCGAGGCAAAAATGGCGTACTGTCGATCGTCGATATCAATCCCGTGTTGTCGCACTCTAATGTTAGCAAGACGTTTTGAAAGGTGGCAATCAATGAGTTTGATGAGATAGTAATCCCCTAACGGATTTCTTTTCTAGCGTGGATAGCAATATTATTATGAAATGATGGTATTTCAGTTGCAAATTTTTTATTTACCCACAAAGAAACCTTATCTACTGAGAATGGATGAGTTGTTTAGAACTTTTATAGCTGCTTGTGTTTTGACTAAATTAGAAGCCTTTTTCAGATCGCTCATAATGAGCCGGAGTGACCCCTTGTAGTTTCACGGAATCCAGCGAGTATTCTTATCTTGTGGATGTGGTCTACAGCACTAAATCTGTCAGAACCCTGCTTCATCGCATGGCTGCCCTTCGTCCAGTGTTCTGTGAATCTTGTTTAGGATGGCTCGAGTGATGAGTTAATAACGAGGTTCAGCAAGCAAGTTGGGCAGCATTTAACAATGTCATAAAAGTCGCTCTTTTGATTAATGATGCGGTCTTATTGGCTTAACATTGACTAAAACCTTGCTACCCAACAGGTAGCAACTGCAAAGCCGAGGCGATGTGTCAGTGAGAAGTGGTGAGAGGTTCTTCAGATGTCACGGTTATCCTGTTTGGGTTAGGTGTTCTATTCTTTACCAACGAAATGACGTGCCGGACTTTGGAAGGAAAAACTGGTAGAACAACAACTTTATCCTCTTTTATTTTATATGACGGTAAGAAGACGTGGCTATTGAAGAAATCTGAGTAGTAATCGCAGATGTTTCTCCATTGTTCTTAAACTGTAAACGTTTCTCCACCGCAGCGAAGTGCAATCGCCCTGATCGTGTGATTGGTGAAACTTCGATGAGCTTTGTAATGCTTCTAATAGCTTCTGCACCTTTAACCATAATTTTTTCTTCTCCCTCTGTACGATATTCTTTTATGGCTTATATGGAGTGTTCTGCAAGTTGAGAAGTGAGCTGATGGATGAGCCTGTGAGATTTCACGTTGGCATATCAGCTCGAACGTTTCTAGAGGCAAACATCCCTTGGCAATGTGAGACCTTTAGCTATATAAGCGCTTACGTGGAAATGTTGGATGAGTCTCTCGTATTCTTGTTGCTCTTAATGATAGTGTCTTTGCAAGAGCGGAGTGTTGATTTGACTGCGTTCCACTTCATGATTGTTCTGGAATTCATCGTTCAATTTTGAGGATCCCTCTCCTGCTAGCAAATAATGGAATGATGTACGTGGGAAGCAATATCTATTCCTAAAAATTTTGGAGCAAGAGCAACATTGACTAAACAGAGCCATCGATTTACTAAGGTGTAGTCTTTTTCGTTATGGTACTCTTCATTGGGAGAGACTCCCACGTCCTCCGTTTAGAGTGAGACTATTAGAACCGTGAGTTACCATGGATGGTTTCGGTCGTGATGATAAACTCAGATAGTCTCTCACCCTGTTCATTCCATTCTAGTCCGTAGGTCCCAATGTAACGTTCTCCAGACGTCCTTCTAGGTGAAATTTCGCCTTGAAATCTCCAACAATGACCTTAAAGAATGTATGGTCTTTTGTGAAGAATTTTTTGAGGTCCATAAACAACGCTTCTACTTCGTCTTCGTCACAGTTGATGTTGGTGCGTAAGCAACCTAGATGGTCAAAGGCAGCTTGATTCACATCGTTCCAACCACAATCGTCCGATACGGGTTGTTAGTTGTTCAAATGAATCAATATTCACGGTCAAATTTGGTTTGACGAGAACGCCAACGCCGCCGACACCTTTTGCGATCGCATGTTCCAAGAAACAGTTCTTCCTAGGTGCCATAAACAGCGCGAAAAGGATGGCGTCTTCTCGTTTCAGCCAAGCAAATGACGTCGTACCTAATCATTCTTGCTCGCAAAAAAAAGGTCTTTCACAGCGGATTCGTATGTAAGTGTTTGTGCGATGTAAGTATAGATCGCCGCTTTAGTCCTGTGTAATTAGGCAATCTAGTTTTTTTTAGCATTTGATATTTAACGCATAGCTTGTGATATTTAACGCATAACTTGCTGAGCTCAGAATGTGAGAGTGAATACTCACGGGTAGCTTGTCATTTTCTCCTGGAGGCACTGTGAGGTTCTACTTTAGCAGAGGCTCCTCCTAATTGCCTCTCATAATCTTCCCAGCTTCTTGCTCTCAGGTTTTGAGCCAATTTGGCTTGCAGAAATGATGGCATGTCAAATTGGAGCTGCAGAAGCAGGATGCGTCCTCTTGACTAACGGGGCAGAGATACCTGAGGTGAGGGAGATCCGTAGCCCCAACCTTATAGAATAGGGAAAATTATACCGTAGTACAGTCGAAATTGATTCAGCCACCACTATGATGAGTAGATAAAGTCAGCAACATAATGCATCTTTGATGAATATCAACCCCAGAGTCCTTCTTATTTGAGTCTTAATCGTGGATATCAGAGATCCTCTGTGGAAAATAGACGTCAGCCAAATTTCTTTTGTAAATTTCTCTCAAATGCGTCAAAAGCACCACGTAATACTGCTACTTGACCATATTAAAGATATACTTAATTACTTGATACTTAAACGGTCCTTCTTCACTAATTGTGCGGACCTCAGCACATATTCCATTCGTCTCTCTGCGGCGCGACAGTCGTCCATGACGGTGGTTTGATTTGAGCATGGCGGCTACTGTGAGTGCCATACCGTGATCTAAAAAGATAGGTGGTCTTCCTCAAGGAAGCATACATTTTTGTGGGGAACCTCTCTACGATTATTCTCGTCCACCTGTCGTCCGTTCTTCTCAGTATATGACCGGCCCATCCGTGTTCCGCTAAAGATGTTGAACCTCTGGGTCACGACCATGGGATTGACTCCAAAGATCTGAGCTACGCAAGCCGGCCAGATGTTGTGTGCGCCGACTGAATTTGAGAATGCATCGTTCAGGCGCTTTGTGAGTTGATTGTAACAGTCCTGACATGCTCGAAGTATCAGCCCACGTTTCAAGTGCGTAGCAGAGCGCCGGGAGGACCTTTGAATAGAAAAGGTGAGCACGGGGTATGGGTCCGTTAGTTGGTCGGTGACTTCTTGAGAGGCCCGAATGCGGCCCATGCTGCTTTCCTCCTTCTATTTAGTTCTTCTTCATGTTGTTTTCCATGTTCAGTGAACGCTTAAGTTACTCATACGAGGTGGTTTCCGCAATAAGAGAACCATCCATTTTTTTCTGATCTCCATTGCACCATGGGTTCTTCATGAATTAGGTCTTCATCCTATTAATAGGTAATCCGATCTTCTTTCCAGCTTCGTTCAATTCCTTTAGCATCGTCTCTGCTTCATTGTCACTTTTCGATAAGATGACGATGTCTTCTGCAAAACGAAGATGTGACATAATTTTCCCTCAACACGAATGCCCTTCTAAAAGAGATATAAATTTTATTCTTTCATTTTTTCTTGTGAACACGACGTTTCCAATTTGGTTGCGTAAAGAAATGTTATAGGTACATTATTAACTATCAGTGTACTGGAGATGAAAGCCTAGTGCTGGAAGCGCGGAAATCGTTCTTTAGTGGACATTCAGCAATTTCGATGTATGCATCCACATTTGCAGTAGTAAGCTTTATCATTTTCTCCATAAAGAATTTGTTCATGTCAGACGTTTACAATTGCCCAGAGGTGCTTTTCTATGTGGTCTCTAGTTCAATTTCGCAATCTGGGCTCACTAGGCCTCTACACCGCTTGGGATCGCGGAAGTTATGCTTATGCCAAAAGTGTCTCGAAAGATAACAAAGCTTACTTGAGGTTCTAACTTTTATTTACTACCTGTACTTTCATGGCATGAATAGCATGTGAAATGCAAGCGCATGATCGGCAAACTTTCAAGAAAACGAAGCCCTATTTGGACTTCAGATCCGCAATTGCACCTTCCGGAGACTTACAGCATCGCGGATTCGCAGGCCATTCAAAGCTTGCAGTTTTGCTCATATTTCAACATACCTGTGGTTTATTTTCACAATGCACGAACATAATGCAACAATAAGCCGAATTAATGATCGTAGATGTTGATTCAACAAATTACTTATATTCTGTTTGATAAACTCAAATGCAGCCCTGATTAACGCCCAGCTCTTGATGCTTTGATATCATGGCGGGAACAAGTAGACGTCCGCGGCTACCTGCTCGTCAAAAAAATCGTAGAAACTGAAAATCTCGATTCAGAAGTGTAAGGTCTTTCTTATCCGTTGAGTGATCGGTAACCGATGTGCAACCCCAGCAAGTACGAGCAGAGACCTAGATGACACTCACTCGTGTTTCATACTCTGGAACATTAGTTCTCAGTTTTCTGGGATTAGCAGGACTTGCTTATATAGAAATGTTTGAGAACAAGCAGACAAACAGTGTTCAAGTCTAAGGGAACAACGTCCGAAGTTGGATGCAGCAGCGTAGAGAAGCGACCGAAGCAACTCAGATTGTCGTTCTTCAGAATTTCGTTTCACCACATATTGTAATGTCGACTCGACACATTTTGGAGAAACTGGGCTACGTTATGGCACCACATTCACCGTCAAGCCCTAATCTCCATCGATTGATCCTCTTCTGCGCCATGAAGCACCATCTGAGGGATAAATTTTTAGAAGACTACAACTAACTTGAGTTACCTTGCTCACTTCTTTGATCGCCAGCCTCATTATTCGCATGAGGAATTCAATCTCTGCGCAGCAAATGTTTGTATTACCTATCAAATCAACAAAGTGTCGAAATGCGAAGGAAATATGAAACAGCTCATTATAATACTCTGACTTTAATTCTCTCCACCATTACATACATCTGGCTCGTTTCCTCATTTTCATCATCCATCATTTGCATCATCCATGAGGGTCTTCGTATTTGCGAGCGAAGTCGCTGGTGCTCGACAATTTGATCTTCTTTGCAAACGTCGTTAGATGCTGATTATCGGTCTAATTTACCCTGGAAATGTGGTGTGTTGCCGTGCCAGCGTGTTCCCACATCGTCACCGGTAGTGGCCAGCTTTTCTTGATCGAAGGGAACGAACTGATTCTTGACAACCTGAAACGCCAGAGGTTTTGTCGGCTCAAAGCGGCACCAAACCAGAGCTTTGCGCGCACTGAGAGATACAATTCCATTATAAGAAGCGCTCATAAAAAAAGAAGCATACTTTTTTCAGCTGTACTTGCTATCGCGGATACCTCGCGATTTATCCATAAAAAGTGTTCTTCCTATTCTACAAACGATTGTGATTGTAATGGGTTAGTTGTTATAAATCAAGTGCTTATTTCGGTTCTTTGTGATTAAGAGGCGACAAATAAAAAAACCAATCTCATTCGCGGGAGAGTAACTTTTTATAGAAGAATTAGCAACCATTCCAAAGGTGAGAATAAACCAGGTTTTATAAAATCACGTGTTTTTTCTCTTACCTCGCTTATGTTTCGCTGGATAAAACTCTTTCCTAGAGTATCAGTTCTCATACTGTAGCACAAGCTTTACCGAACTCAAAATGTGTTTTTTTCTAATGAGCTGTTTTGATCTCTTGATTTCCTCTAGTGTTTTGATTTCTGCTTTGAACCTCACCGGGCAGAGCTCTTCCTATAGATTATTATTAATCATCTGATATCGTAATGTTTCCTGGTGAAAATATGCCTATTTTCTGGAAATACGGTTTAGCAGGAAAAATAAGATCGAGTTTCACATTTTTGGTGACGTTGATTACCGACTATTCGACAAGACGAGTGCCGTGGCAGGTGGTGTGGCCGGGGCGGGCCGAGGTGAAGCGGGCGAGACTATCGCTATATTGTTTTTCAATTGGAATTTCTCCTCCGTTTTGATAAAAAAAACTCCCAATTAAGCAATTGACTAAGATACTACAAAAATTTCACTACAGATTGATATGCTTTTCGGCTTCTAGCGAATTATACGCGTAATAAAAGTCAAGGGAGGCGAATGTGAAACACAATTTCTGATCTGGATGCTACAGAGTTACAAAGAGGTGTTTTGGAAACCGACAACGTGGGGCTGTAGCTAAAATCTCAGTTCTCAAATGATTACTGACACTACTATGAAAAATCTCTCCCCAGCGAATGAGATCGGTTTTTCATTTGTTCCCTCCTGATCAGAAATAACCCATATTTCCATTGTATTCATTACCACATTTTTTCTCTCTCAAAATACATTTCTCACCTTTCTCGAGTAGGACTCATGATATCGTTCTCTCGCATAAGTGACAATATGCATCATTGGAGCGATGTTATGGTTGGCATTATCGTCGGTGTATTCTTCGCTTCATACACAGTAAGTCACAAGTTTTTTTTCTATTCTAATTAGTTTGTAATACAACTATTTCGTATCTAGTGCATTATCGTTGCGAAAATGTTCAACGAACCTGAAGCCGAACTGCTACCATTCCGAGAGCAGAAAGCAGATTACGTCACTGTGAATTCGACTAAGTCTACCGATCAGAGTACTCACACCATTTCTACGCCGGAAAATTGTGAAGAAACGTGTACAAATTCGCCTGAGCCAAAGCAATGAAGTTGACGCATCTAAATATAAAATTATTTATCCTAGCATGACTTAGAGTATGGTGTTGAAATATGTTGTTAGTACGGGATTCTTTGAAAAATATTTGTCAATTTCACTCTTTCCTAACCTTGATGAAGTATTTGTAATTGAAATCTTCGCCTTCTGTTCGCTTGATTTGTTAATAGGTTTTCATATCATCTAGCATCACCCAATGTGCGTTTGCCATCACTTCTTTCATTGGTTGGATTCCTTCCGTCTGTTGAACATTCATCATGGATTCCGGATTTCAAAATAGATTCAGCATCTACTTGAGTGCTTCCTTCATATAAATCTTAAATAACACTTGTTATTTTGATTCCTTCTGAAAAAAGCGAAGAGCCCGAACAGATGTCACATTAAGTGACCCTTTGCGGCATATAATCAGTGAGCGTATTGCCTTGTAACCCTCACCATTGCGCTTTCTGGGCTTGCCATCACACTTTGCAAATTAGTGCGCGCTTTTCGTTCCTACTTTATATTCTTGCTAATTTCCTCTCCTATTTAGCTTGTGCTAAAGGGAAATAAGTAAAGGAAGCAAATGCGGTGAATTCACTCGTATAAATTAAAATTGGCCTCAAAACAATACCAATCGACCAGCAAACCATGTATGAACTTAAGTGAGAGACACCCTTTTTTAAGTAACTCAGATGAGAAGTACGTTGTTCAGAATTTTCCGGAAGAGACTCTCCAGGCGGATATGCTATTTCTAAGGCAAGTATCCAAAGGACCATTCGAGGCTATCGGTGAGCCTACGGAGGCGTTATTTTTTATGAAATCGATTCTGTAATCGCTCCCAATCAGCCGTGCAAGTTAAACTGCCGTCCCGAAGCTTTTTTTCTCATCAAGCTAGGTCATGACGAACTGTCGGCGATTATTGCACTTAAGCTTATATTTGTGATTATTACACCTATCATATCGAGGCAATTGACCAGAAGTACTGCATGAGACATTACTTATCATTTGCAGTCATGGAAGCCAGCGTGGGCCTGACTCTGTGTTTCGTCACTATTTCAGTTAGGAACTTTTTCTTGGCTGCTCTTTGAACCTTTCACTTTGGCCACTTTATTGATCCTTCTTCATAGTATTTTTCATTGTGCGGATCCCAACACTTCTAGCATTCCATCCCTTATCTCATCTTCTTCTTAAACGTCTAAAATACTGGTTCAGCGAGTCTCCTTGCAATCTCAACGGCCGCGACGAGCATCAGAACCACTCGCTCTGCGGTTGTATTGATACTGTGGGAACAAGACGCAATTCTTTAATTCGTTTGGGACGGCATTTAGCTGGATACAAATCTTCCGCTAGAGTTCCAGTTGTCATTCAGCAGCATGAGAAAAGGCGATATCAATACTGTGCTTGATCAAAGGGCATTAGTGCGTTGCAGCAGCGTAGTAATCAAGTTTCATAGTCAGTTTACTTTCCTCGTTTGGAAGGGATTTGTGGATGACTTCTCGTTGAACATTTAAAGGGCACTCGATATCTAGAATTTCGACAGTTTCGACGCTTAGATTTGTTTTTCAAATGGTCTGCATAGAGCGCTCAAAATGCTGAAATAACACTACGTGTTACACTCAAAGTAGTTAACGTCGTTTAAACTTCAAAGTTGGCTCTTTTTTGAAACCCTTTAAAGTGAAACTCAAAATTGTTTTCAAAACGGAGAATAAATTTCTAAAAGAGAAAGAAGGAAAATTGTACCTCTTCGAGGTGATATTGAAATTGCTGTGCCTAGCGCGATCAAAATGACGCACGATTATCATTGATTATCTCAAAACCTTTCTCCTTTCGCAATTTTTTTCCGACATACCAATGATAGGATGAAGACAATGACTCGAGGTGACCTTCCGCTGAACCAAATCAGTGCTGCTCATCCTTCCAGACAAGTCTGAGACAACTCTGGTACCAATTTACCGATCTCGGGGGATGGATGGTCTGGCGAGCCATGAGCGCGAGATCGAACCATTGACCTCGTGTGCGACGCCGAACACCTCTAACCACTGCCTCACATGTGCTCCATGTCATATGCACATGAGACATCCTGATAGATCACGATTTTCTGTAAAAGCTCATATGCTTTTCGTTTATATATCCCTGAATGAGAAACTCAACATTATCGTAGCTCAGTGAAGACGAATTGAAAATTTAAACCCATTTTCAGTTCCCGTCTTTCAGACTATCAAACGAATACTAAATTCTGTTTCAAAGCTGTCCATAAACCATTCACTTTTGCCTATCGTTCTATAAGAGCCGCATAAAAAATTTTTTTGCTGTGCGGGTCTCAGTACTTCTAACATTCAAATTCATTCTTCGCCTCCATCGCTTATTGAAGTTTTGTTTTGTTATTGAACGTCCTAGAAAACTGGTTGAGTACATCTTCTTGCAGTCTACGGGAAGACGAGCTGGAGCGTTCCATGGATCGTTCGTTAATGATTGCCGGAAAGTGTTTGGCGGTGAGCAACCTGCCTCGCGTCGAGCCTTGCTGAACATCACTAGCCACTTGGCCATAAGCCCCCTTAGAGAATCCACAAGCCCTAGCCGAGCAAAAGTGAGACGTAATCTTTCCTTGGCTGCTACAGTGTACTAATAAAGCCTTTTCAAAAATAAAATTTGCTGCCGAAATCGTCAAAATTCAAGCGAATGATCATTGAAAGTTTGAGAGGGAGTACAAAAAGGCGCCATTTTCAGCGAGTTAAGATGGTTACACCAGTTAATCCACAGATAGCTAATAAGAGATGTCTAAAGGTTTATTTGCCCCTACATTTCCAGGATACTGAAGTAGTAGTAGAGCTGTCGCAATTGATATATGATTAAACTCACCATGACATTTTACAATCACCTTAGTAAGTCTCAGCCGGCCAACCACATAGATTGTTGCCATTCAGAAAGATATGAATGGCAGTGCGGTTGATTTATAGTGTATAACGGACTTTCTGTAGCGAAGGCTTGCGAGTGTCATGGCAAGAGCACGCCGGATTTTCAGAGTATAATATGCTTGATCGACTCCACAAGCAGAAATCAATAGTTCCTTAAATCACGGTCGAATTCACCTTCGAGCTCAACTATAACTACGTAGGACAGTTCCAGCAGAGCACTACAAAACTAACAGAAAAAAAATGGACTTCTATATTACGTGAAAAGGAGCCATTTAGGTATTCTCGTTACGGATGATTATTTCAGGGCAAATATCAAAACAGTAATTTCTAATGGGTTCTTAGGAAATTTTTCATCAAAGAGATCGTAATCCGATACAATTTTAAGGCTCCTATAGCGCAGAGGTTGAAACGCCTTGTCATACATAATGGTTCGATTCCACTCTACAACCTATCCAAGCCTTCCATTCAGATGGGATCTCGGTACCAGACGTATCTTCACCAATAAAAATGCCAATTTAGTATAACGGTAGGCTTTGTGAATCTTTTCGTTCTTCAGTTATGCCATTCAATCAATTTTATTATGTTAAAAATGCCGTCAGATGCATGACCCATTACTAAGTAACCAATGAGCACCGAGTTTTTTGTATATGGTACACCACTGCAAGACAATGTACCTCGGCTGGATTGAACTCTCTTTTCGATACTTTGTCATCTTGTATGTGATTACCTAGAGGTGAATAATTTAAACGGACGCGAGCAATCCAAAGCTCTGTGGTCATATGTTACTATAGTCATATCTATTTATGTTTTCAGTAACTGTTAGCGGCGCCTTTTGCACTTGAATACTTCCATAGCTCGCCAATTGAGCAGCTTACCAAGATTTAATATCCAAACTTTGTTCCGAGTTCCGCCTATGTGTCGTTATCACCCACGGAACACGCTCCCGAAATCCTCGCCTCTGATAAGTGTACTCTGTGGCTTATCAGCTCATACCATTAATATAAGTGCATTAATCGATTGTTTCATTCGTTTCTAATCCTGTGAGGCTTATCTACCGAATCAACCCAATATCTTATATTTATTCTCACAAAAAGCTCATCAAATCACGGTGCCTTTTCATTTTAGACGTAGACTACAGCACGATTCTACAAGGAGTAAATCACAAAAAAAAAACAGGCTTAAAATTATCTTTTGAGCTATATAGATGATTTTTCTATCTTTATATGCCAGCAACTTTTTTTGCAGTGATAAGAAAAACCAGCTTCTGTTGAAAATTTCAATCAATGTCTTTGAAATGCGTGAAGAGTAATTTTATCTGTAATATATTTATGAATTAGGACGCATATCAGTATTGAGACAATGATGACTGATAATGTAATCATTTATTTGCTTACTTAAATATTTTGTGATTTTTGTGTTACTTCTCGCCACATCCACTTTTTCAAAAATCATACCTTAATGCATGAAATCGGACCATCGCCACGCTGAAAGGGTAACACCGAATAAAAAGGATCAACAATGGTAATCACCGCCTCAAGCAGTTCATTAAAGTTATCAAAATTCTTGTCTCTGAAATCAATTACCTCAAAAATGTTTGTTTTAATGAATATAGAAACTTTTAGTCTGAGTGAAAAATCGGACTTATTATCAACGGCGGCAAAAGTAGACGCACGCCTGAATTGATTCCAGTCACCTATTATATATTAGTTATTCAGAGTGTGTATGGTGGAGTGGTTAGAGGTGTTGTGCTACACACGTGGTTGATCAATCAATGGTCGATGGTTCGATCCTGCGCTTAAGGCTCATCGAACCTTCCATCACCCGGGGTCGGTGAATTTGTATCAGACTTGTGTGAGAGGATAGCAACGTGACTTGAGCGTCGCAGGCCACCGCGAGACGAAAAGCACAGATATGCATGGCCACCTCAAATCGCTAGATAAAGACAAGTCTATGGCGCAATCTTAAAGGATTGATCAGCGCCAAGAGCTTTTTCCTTTCTGTTTTTTACGAGAGTTATTAATGGGCTTTTAGAGAAAAAAAAACTTTTGTTTTTTGCTAGCCGTTTTTTATCTACAGTATGAGAATTAATTGATTATTTTCCCTTATAAATTTACCGTTTGCTCGCGCTGCTCTCTATAGTTTTTAATGACATGAAGCTCTCTCTGTTGTGCTCACTGAGCTGAAGATTTCAGATCAGAGTCCTACTTATAGGATATTGGAATTTTATTAATCATTTTTCCGGAAGAATTCTTAATCAGCGCATTCATTTTTTTTATCGGCGCTTCGAAACGTAGCACGTCACGCGCCCCAAAATGCGGTAGTTCTCCATCTCTCAATTTGACTTTGATTGAGCCTTTTTGAAGCTATTTCGCTATCAAAGCACTTTCTTCATCAATTCATCATGTAGTTCGGCACCATCGAGGGGAACGAGCTGTTATGGTTAACTCGATCATCAATAACAGAGGATACCACCGTAGACATATTGTGTACTCCAGTTTCACTACATCCATGATACCAGTAGTGCTTGCATGTCGTTGTTGTTGCTGATATACAAAATTCTCTATCTTTCATTTCTTACATTTCAATATCATAATATCATGGCATAAAAGAATCCAATAAATATCGTTTTCGCCAAAAAAAGAAATGAGCTATTTTTCTTTCTTCAATTCTGGCAATGTAAAGTGGTTTACGCTTTCATTGTAAAAGGTGGAAAAGTATGGAAAACTCATAAACGTGTGTTCTATAATATTGAGCGCACACTAACAAATGTATGCATAAAAAGTTCCCCATTATCTAATTAAAATGCCTAGATGTATCAAAACTATATATCTAACTAAATTTCCACTTTTTCTCTAATTAGCGTATGTGAGGTTGTTAATAGCAAGATCTTTTCAATATGATACTGACTGACGTCTCGACAACTTCATCTGTTTGGGAGCTGTGTCTGATCATCCAAAAGCAGCGGATTTCCTATCAGTGCCGAAGTTATAGAAAATGATTCGACTATTGAGGATATCTAATAATTCCACTGGATTCTGTTTGTCTTTGTGATTATGTATTTTATATGCCTTCATTTCAAATTAAAGGCACAAGATGGTTTTGTATGATTCATTTGAATTTGAAAAAAAAAACCTTTCAGCACTTGTCATATCGATTACATACAGCTTTCGTCTCTTAACTCTTACTATAAGATACGGTATCGTGTTGATATGTGGGGTCGGTTTCTCATCATCGTCATGGCATCGGTGGTATTAGCCGTCTGTTTCATTCTGCCACCAAACATCAGCAAATCGTCGATCGTATTTGACGAGTTGCACGATATCAGCCATATTAAACAAGTAGCTCTAGACCGGGTGAGTGGAAAAATACTATTTATTGATTCATCACATCTAGAATTATGTAGTGATAAGAGAGTGTGTACTGAGATGTCCACGGAAGGACCGTTTTTTGGCCCACTGAATTGATGTCTCCAATTATACTCAAAGGAAATTTTCAAGCTCTTGACATCACTACAACTGCTTTCTAACTTCTATGACTTAGTTTGCATGACCACCTTATCAAATCGACGCTACTTTTATTGCTATTTGTAGAAGTAGCCTAGTTCATGCGTTTCATTTCGTTCCATGTAATAGGTTGGGAAAAAAGTTTTGAGAAAGTGCTTGTAACTTTTGGGATGTCGGCGATTTGTTACGTTTTTGGCCTCACTCGAAAGCTCGTCTTCTCCCTCGTTGATTGGTATATAATTTATCTACTTTAGAATGGAGTTAACAATCGAGAAAATTAGGTTGTTGATGATGCGCGAAAGGCTGTTGGGCTCGAATGCGACGGTGGCAAGTGAACGCATCAATCTGGCAACGCATCAATCAAAATTTTATACTCGCGGAATCGGTCTTTCGCCGAAATGTAGCAGGAAGTGCTTGAAGTTGAATGGAGTGTAGTTTGACTATTAGTTTTGCCTTTGTTGAGATGTATTAGGTGCATGAATAAATGTTCTACAGGCATTTTCTCAAAACTTTTTCCCCAGCCTATTAAATGAAGAGAAGAATTTTTTTTAGGTGGTAAAAGCGTCAAGAAACCGTAACCAAGGAAGGAAATAATAAAACTTGATCTAAAAGACACTAAATCTCATGTGTTCTTAGCAGCAGCGTCGTTTTCTTCAGAATCCAAATGAAGATAGAAGTTTGATAGCGATTTTCAAAGACAGCTGCTCACCAGCGAAAGGGCTACTTGAACGGCTACTGCAGCAATCAGTCCAAAGTAGTCACAAGAACTTCAAATATACAAGGTGAAATCAATTAATTGCTGAAAAAATAACATATTGAATCTTGACTCACTATAGTTCTTTTTTCGTAATTTTTGTTGGATACCACTATTTTCCCATATCTACCTACATAAAACTCCAAACATATTTTGATTCAATTGGTGAAGATAGACTTCTCAGAAAGAAGCGGCAACTTACACCACAATCGTACCAGGAATACTTGGATAGTCTCGGCAAAGCCGACTATGACGTTCGAATTGAAGAAGGTTCGTTGTACAGTAAAAAATTTATTTATTGTCGAAATGTCTCGCACAACTTGGATTTTGTCCTAATCCCGATGAAATACGGGGCGTTTATTACAACCATGTCACACAGACTGATATTTCGACGTACTGCACCTTCTCCAGAGTCTGAGAGGTCAAATGGAATTGTAGTCCACTTGACGAATCATTTGGGACTTTAACAGCAAAAGCCGAAGGCCTAGGTTTCAATCACATGAAAAGCACTTCGCTTTTCATCTGAAGAAAACAACGGCATATATATATATATATATATATATATATATATATATATATCACTAATGAACCGCACCTCTTCTAAGTCAAAGTTCAGCCTGAAGGAATATGGTAAGATCGTGTCTAGAGAAACTCCTCTCAGCAACTCACTCTTTGTTTGATGAAACTTATTTGAAAAGCTTCGATACTGTTTTTCTAAGCACTGCATACACTGTTTTCACACCTAAATGCTGCCTAGTAAGCTGCTTTTCATGTATATGAAAATCGAAAAAACTTATCTTGATTAGCTGACGCGAGGTTGGTAAAGTAGTCGTAGTAGTAATTCGGCTGACTTTTCGGCGACCTGTCTTCTTCTTAGCCTGGGTGTATGTAGTATTTGTCTATCAGGAAGATTCGGGGAATTCCATTTATATGTTTCCTAGGTCAAATTAAAACAGGATTTCCATACATCAATTAATAATGACTAGGTTATAGAAAGTTAAACTTTTGAATTGTTGCGTTCCATGTAGTTTTGAAATTTCTTTTATTGGGTTTGAAAGCATTAGACTGAGTAGATTTTATATCAACTTGCTTTTAAGAGCTCTGGACAATGCAATTCAACAAAAATATTGGTCGTTTTGAAATAAATATTGTGACCAAAGTCTCGTGTCTACCCATCAAGATCGCATTTAGTATATCTACTGCATCAAAAGTTCTTGATAGCTCAGACACTGGAAAAATTGATTTCCCTTACAGCTTTTTCAATTCGGAAGCTGAGGGTACTGTTCGAACATAAATATGCATCAGATTATAGGATGGCAAAATATTCTCTATCCGTTTGGCTCATGGGTGATGGATGAACAGCTAATGGGTCAAGCAGGTCGAGAAACACAGACGAACTTTGGTTTCGATTGTCCATTCTTTGGATTTCGGTATGTTTTCGCAGAGCATCTTGAATGAGACCGAAAATGAAGCGTACTTGGAGGTAACCTTCAGTATAACACATATATTCGATCCACACAGGTATAAACTGTATAAAACTGGGCTTAACAAAAGAGCAGGGTTTTTTTGAGGGCTTGTCGGAAACCTTTTCAAAAGCCACTATGGCAATCAGGCTACATTCGTCTCTTGTTTCTTAATGTCATCGTTGTGCTTAATGAATGGTCTAAGTTTTGTGATAGTTGAAGCTTTTCACCAATGAGCTGCTTTATTGGTACTTCTATTATTTGCACAGCTCATCACTACTGAATGTTGGTCTTTATTAACTTAGCATGACCAGCTTAGAATTGATACAACAGCTTTCTTTGAAGAGGGCGTTAATTTCTACACTTGAATAGATTGGTGTAACCTACTACTGGCATCACTAACACTTTTCGACTATTGAGTCATACGTGATGCCGATGAATATTGCTGAATGCGCAAACTCTATCGTAAAATCTTAAGCTAATAGGCTCGATGCTTTCAAGCTGTTATTACATGCCTGTCACCTAACCCTGGTGGATTAGAACGTTGATGTACTACGTCATGTTTCATACAAGATCAGCAGTGATAGTAGTGTTTGTCTCATGATCAGTTTGAATTTTCTAGAAGCATGCACACAATACTAAAACGTAATGTGGCGTAAATATTATGATAAGCATTAAAGCATATTGTTATGCCCTCAAACAGCTAAATTAGATGTTGAGAGATTTTATAAGTGGGTACAGTAACAGGCTGCAAAAAATGTCCTGTCCTGCTGCCTATGAAAATGATTTTTACACGTGTATTTTGTAGAAGTTTGAGCTCATCAAAAAGTTCGTTTTCTCGCGTATCGAACGTCATTTGTCCTTGATATATCATTTGCACACATAGCCTTCAGAATGAAACTTCCCAAGGAAGAAACTCGTCTCTGCGCCACCTACACTACAAAATGGGTGTCAACGCTTCGTGCCAGCGTAACACGGCAAATCTGACAAGGATTTTGGAGCATCCACCGTATAGCCCAAACTTGCTAGAGTAACTAGCTCCTACACTGCTCGATGAAACACTTTTTGAATGGCAAGAAGATCCAAAATGTCCTTAAACTTGAGAAGAGTTTTCGAATCTTTTGAATTGAAGTGTCGAGAGTTTTACCTCTGCGGATTTTTGTGCTACCGCATATGTACCCGATTTGTCTCGATGTGGAAGGAGACTACTTCGACTATTAATTTGTCTATTTTTTATCCTGACTGGTGTACAAATGAATTTTTTATATGCATTTCGAAATACTACAGAGCTTTTTCTACAACCTGTTACTTATCTCACTCGTTAAGGTAAGGCGACGTCTACCTCAAAACATTCAGATTTAATTATACCTTCGTCTATCCGATGGGTATGATCTCATTTGAACCACCACCATTCACTACACCTCCGTGGACGTTTCCAAATCCGTCTTGGCCGAAGCAGAGAGTGAGTGTGTTGTTCCAATAAAGACCAATATTTACTATTTTTTATCAGGCGCCGCCGCGTAAGCGCGGTGCGTAGGCTACAGTTTTTCAACCCTTCCCCAACAATGTGCTTCGAAAATATCATTCACATCTCTTAAACCATCTTAAGCACATTCTTCATCATATAGACCAGAGAATGAACAAATATATAGAGAACTTGTAAGAGCGCATCTGGTGCAGTGGTTAGAGGTGCTCTGCGTCGCACGCGAGATCAATGGTTCGATCTCGCGCTCATGGCTCACCAAGCCATCCATCCCTTCGTGATCGGTAAAATTCTACCAGACTAGTCTCAGACTTGCCTGGGAGGATAAGCAACACTGACTCGTTACAGCGGAAAGCCACCGCGAATCACTGCAAAGGCCATTGCAATCAATCACCTCAAATTCATGAATACAATGCATTCAGTCACCTCAGGCGAAGTTAGAAATTGAATACGAGTGCATAGCGCGTTCCTCAGGGATTGATCAACGTCGAGAGCTTTATCCTTATGTAGAGAATTTAGTCTTTTGTGCCGAAACTGATCACTGAATCCCTACTGTTTTCAAAGCAATCACCAACCACGCTGCCACTGGTAGGTCGTCAAAGTGATTAACCCTTTGAGCACCGCCGCTTACCAGCAGGAGGCGTCGCACTGGTCGCTCGCGCAGATGTCGCGGGCAAGTAGCATCTGCAGGTCGATAGCTACTGCAGATTCTGCTTGCCTACATTGCGCCGAGACGCACGCCACCAACACAATAGCTAAGTGAGATACGACGTCGCATGGCGTGCTACGAAACATAGCACTTGGTCCCCAAAAGGTTGAATCAAAAGTGATCTTCACATTGAATATTCTTCTCATTTTCAAATTTCATTAAAAGTACAGCAACTTATCAGTACTGAATTTCAGAACGATATTGACTTCTAGTTTTTCACAGAATACTATTATCATGTGCAAAACAGGGAGAAATGAAAGAAGGGTAATAAGAGCTTAGTTTTGGCTTGATGATGTCGCATAGACTTCCGACAATTGTTCAAGCGATCATGAATATAAATCGTTGGTTGTATCTAAAACAAATGACATTATCAATGATTAGGATCATGCTTTCATTGCGCCATTCTATGCCGATGCAATGTATCAGTGGATTGGCAACACGAAAATCAGCAACACATTCTACCGTAGCGTTCATCGACCACGGGTATGTTTGGAGTTTGTTTTCTATCGGGTATTTTTCCTCAAATCTTATGAGAGAGATGTTATCTATTGAAGTCGAACTCAACTGTAAAAGTGGACCATAGAACTTTGTGAATACTATCATATTTATATTCTTCTAAAGCATTTTACCTTCAAAAGAAATCGAGACTACGCAGACTATTCTACTGTAAAGACAACACCTACGTATGATATCACTGTGTCCTCAAAACGAATATCAAGAGTTTAGGGTGATAAGAGATAAGAAACGACAGCGTTTTACTAAATGGATAGCAATTATTTTTAACTGAAGTTAACATTTTGTTACTCGTACCTGTCGTTTGACACTGCTGTAATCATCTGCTGAGAAAGCAGTTGAGGTTATCTGTAGTGGTTGGTGCTTCAAGTTAAATAAGATTGAATCAATAACAACAATTCTGTCGTGGAGATCTTCATGAGCAGGAATGGCATAACTTTACGTCGTCCTATAGAATTTTTTCGGATAATAAAAGATCAAGACCTTGATTACTTGATAGTTCGTTCCTAAATTAAAGTCAGAAATTATGAGCTACACTTTAGTTTGACAGCTGGCTTCCAAATGTCTTGTCGCGCGTCATGTAGTCACATATACTCTTTTTCTCTATTAGTCTCTTCAATTACGGAGTATATTGACCTGGCACCAGTAAACCTTATTCATTTTGATCATGTAAAACAGATGTCCAGTGAGTCTGTTCGCTTAACTCAGTTAGCCGAACTTGCCCATTATGATTTTGAGTCCACTCATGGCTTTAATTACTTACTGGATGGACTAATCACCGCTGTACTTTGAAGCTCGAAAGCCATGAGAGGTTCCCACCCACGATGACGCTGTGAAGCATTAGCGTAGGATTTCGAGTAACTCCGTTGCAGAACAGCTGATATGGAGTCTATACAATCTCACCATCCTCTTTGTCGTATGCGCTATTCTTAACTTTGTATCACGTTTATTTATCCCATCCAGATATAAATTGACAAAGTATTGGAAAACCGCAAGAAAAACATAAACAACGTTTCGGACCTTTGAAATCAAAAGTTATTCTCCAGTTTGCATCATTTTATTCAGCTCGATGATGACGAAATGTACAACACCAATCCATTGGCTAACACTGGTATCACTCAAGATCAGAATCTTTATGGTCAACAGCAACCGCAGTTTCGCACCCAGTTCGGTCAGACGCCAAACATTAATCCACTCTTTGGTCAGCAACAGCAACAATATGGACAGGTCAGTTAGCTTGAATACAGAATATAATTATTGATTTGATGATGTTACTGATATATTATTATCTTTGTTCTGTACTCATGACAGAAAGTGCAGAACACTATTGCGACTTATGAGTTATCTTCTCATTTACTTAATTCCAAAGCTCTGAAAAGAAAGACTAACTTGAGGAAACAGAATGCATAAACACGCTCCGGCGTTGTGAACACCGTAGTCTCTAGACTTCTGGCAAAATGCCGACATAGATACTGTATGTCCCTTCTGAGTTTAGTGGATTTTATGGTCTTTTTACCGCCCTATGTATATCCTCGTGAAAGCTGGTTGGAATAATGCCAAGACAACAAAGATGACAGCAAAAACGGAGTTCTGTGAGCCTGATAATTGATAAGGTAAAGCCGCCTCATCAATCAGTTTATCTTACGGTGATACACCCTGATTCCGAAACTTCGAAAAATACACTGCTGATGCAAAAATGAGCATATAAAAGAACCCAACACATGTTATTTAGTCTAATACTTCCTGGCGGCATAATCTAAGCTTTTCATGAGGCACGCTATAACACATTTAGTGCTAGATGTGCGTTTCCCTTCTGGCCTCATGAGAAGCACGGTGTTTTTCGATTAACCAATACCCTGTAAGGGAATGTAATTCTACATATAGAGGAGTTGACGCCGAATTAGTTACACTGGCTGTAAAATGGGAAGATCACCATACACTGCAGTGCTAACAAATCACTGCATGCTCAATGATAAGATCACCTAACTTTGCAGCGATTAACAGTCGTTCGCCGTGGCTGGTAAATAGATAGTACCTTTATATTCGACTGTTCTTTGAGATCTAATTCGGTGTCGAATCCCTTATATATATGTTTATATATATATATATATATATATATATATATATAGGGGCATTTTGCCTGATAGGGGATAGGTGAACCGAAAGGCACCGTGATAATGATGAAGCCAAAAGGCCGAGACATCGGCTACACTGAAACTGCCATAGTGGGCCCTATGAAGGGCTCAAAACATGTTGTCAAAATGTATTAAATTTCAAACAAGGTCTTGAAAAACAGTCAAATATAAGCTTTATTCAAGCAGATCTGCTAAATCCCAAACTTTTCAACATAAGCAAACGATAGAGATAACAACAACCCACCCTAAGTGAGTAATAGAAAAATTACATAGGTCATTAGACGCGACAGAGAATCTTCAACTTTCAATCGGTAGCCCACGCTTAATCTATTTGGTACCAATGCCATGAATCGTTAAAAGCATGTGGAGTGTATAAATGCCGTGGCAATGAAGAATTTGTGAAATAAGATTGACTTCACTGACAGAATGAAGGGAAAACGAAAAGGTAGGAGCAGTGTGTCACGCGATTGACAATTATAATACATAGTAAATAGTATAACATCCAATGGACTGAGTAAACTGATCCCTCCAAAAAATTCGCAGTCAAGGCTCCAAATCTCTTAGTTAGCAAAAACTATAGCGCAGTAGCGAAAAGCCTACGCAGTGGTCACTGCTGGCTCTCCGAATTTAGCTGTTGGTGCATCACAAAACAATTTTTCTAGAGCGCCCTCGAGAATGTGTTAGCTTAGATCAGTCATTATTATAACAATATTTCAGTCTTCGATTTATGGACAACAATACAACTACCAACAAGTGCGTAAAAAACGGCAGATGCCTGGGCGAGTAAGTCAACCTGGCATGGTAGTCGATCCTCTACTGCTCGACAAAATTACACAAGACGTACAGGTACTGTAGAATAAATAACACTAGTCAAATAACACTACTGAATTTCATGCGACCGCCAACTGTTCTACCACCTCATTTTCGATCGAAAATACGCGCTAAAACTGTGTTTTATCTTCCAAAACTTGCCGTAAAAGGCAGATCATAGGATTACAACCTTATCTGTTCTCTAATATGTACCCATCGTCGGATTCAAATAATCTGTTCGTATCGTACGTAACACAGTTAGTGGGCATTGTTATATACATATATATATATATATATATATATTCATACATTTATATATATATATATGTTTTTATTATATAAAACTGGTGGTTCCTAATGGTTTATTTTGGAAAACTTCTCCTGCACATTTCATTATCATTCGCTAGCTTAGCGAAAGTACAGCAATGTAGAAAAGGTCGAACTAGAAGGCAATTTCTACATTTTATGCTTCTTATGATTGAAAAACTCTTTCGCCAATGTCATTATTTAGTTATTCGATTAATAAGTGATTTTTGTCTAATTTTGATCGCTTTGATAGAATGCAACGGTGTGGAGATGCCTTGTATGATAAGTTACAACGAAACTTAGTAAATAGCACTGAAACCAATGAAACGACGGTTTTTAAATCAGTTGCACAGTGCCCTTTCGCTTAATCAGTTCCTCGGGGATCTACCCCTATATAGAAGACATGACGACGAGCTTTTTACATGTATCGCATGGTGAAACAATCACCGTGATGTTCTTTCAGAGTGTTTGATTGTCGATTGCCTAGCGTATGGGAGTTACGTGGGCATGTGTGACAATCATTGCAATCGACTAATTTCAGCCCTCGTTCATTAACAAAATATTTAGCAATGTATTTTGAGCCTCTGATGAGGTCTAATATGGGTACTTATACAGTGCAAGACACTTGTTCAGGCCTTCCACCTTCGTCATTTAGCTCAAAGCATATTATCAGATTATAGTATGGCTAAATAATGTAAGTCACCGTGCTACCCTAAACACTGATGCCATTATTGTAGGATGGATATACTGGAGCTAACGGGTGGCGAGCAGAGCACGCATTCATCGTCACATGGTATAGGGTATGTTTTCTTTTCTAAAAAAACATCAAAAGTAGGACAGTTAAGATATGAATTATCCACTCCATAAAAGCCCAATGTGCTTTTGATTCTTTGAGAATGCATTCAGAGTGTCACTATATGAAAACATTTTTCCGGAATACCATTATATATACGTTCAAGACACAATTTACTTTTCAATAAGACATTGATAATAATAGCGCTTAAGTGTTTCATAGTTCAAGTGTTTAGAGGCCTATACGTGGTAAACCCTGCGTTTTTTGATATAATTTACTAAATGTATCCAAAAGACGCTTGAAACCGATTAGTGGATTTTGAAAACATTTTCCGTGACAAAGTAGAATTTTGGCTATATCATAAAAGTCAGAATAGAGTAAAAAACTACTACAAAAGCTAAAAGATTCTAAAAAGGTAAGAGAGACTGAGGAAACTCAAGGAATTAATTCAGATGGCGTATGGTGGTGCTCCACGAGCGCTTGATGTTTCACAGTTCGAACACGTGAAGGATTGGCAGAACACCTTCCAACTGGTGGTAGCTACCGATGAAATCAGGTAAATTTAAGGAAAGATTAATATTTGTAGAAAAAAGCTCACAAAGTAGTATGAGCCCATAGTCATAAAGAGAAAAATAATATAAGCTATTCATAAATTCAGAACGTTCGCAATTTTCAACTACGCTCGATTGAACTGGACCACTAGCAACGAAGCCGGTGGTCAGTAAAAAAATCATAAATATTGACAGGCACTGCCTTTTCAACTCCACTACAACCTGAAATTTCAGGTCTCAACGGATTCGGAGGGAAACAGGCGGCCGTTGCAGGCTTTAATGGTGGGAACGGTACCGGTTGGTATCAGTTACCGTATTCCGGACATGGTAAGGTCGTCGCAAAGCATTCGCTTATGTGCTGTTTTACGCATTGATGAGTTCTCGTGCATTGATTATTCCTTATAAATATAAGCCAAGAATAGGTAGGAATGTAGCTTATTGCGGCCACGCATCTTTGATATATTTGACCAGTTCTGTCATAAAGGCTATCTAATCCGTTCGGGACTGGGCCTTTTCTCTTTCTCCGAAGGCTCTCAATAATCATTCAATACATTGGATATAGGCGAATTCAAAACTTTATAAAGATTTTGAAGACAACGAGCGCAAGATTACGTTCCACCTGCGGCGTACATTTTTCCTTCCGCTAAGCTTTGTGAATAACTTTCCAACAAGGTTTTAGTGCTCTTTCGATTGCTCAAAAGACGATAACTTTGTAGCTGGGCTTGGTTTTTGAAGCTCTTTATTAATTCCTAGAAAACTGAGCGGTGAGCAAAAACATAGCATTAAGGCGGGAATCGAGCCCGCGTTTCACCCTATCCCAGGACGTTCTTTATTGAGTAAACGGATTTATATCTCGCCCTCGGAGATATCCGCACCGGAAGCAATTCCAGAATAAGAAAAGTTAAAAAATTTGATTAATTAACAAACCGTGTGTCTCTCGAATTGCTTTGCACGCAGCGACTTCAGTGCCATTTCGAGATGGCCCGAGTTTTATCACTTACCCAACAATTGTTCTTCATTTCAAAGAAGTTTCTAAGTTTACTCGAGCAGTATTCAATTTTTTTTCCATGCTGGGCTATGAAGACATGGAGTTTAAGTGGACAGCTAACTGCTTCGGGTATGAAACTTAGTCCTCTTCTACTATTATAGCGCTCTACGAGAACCTTTTCAAAAATTAAACTTTGTTACAAAATTGTCATGGTTTCATCAATCGAATGACTACTAAAAATGTGGTGAACATCCATTCACGGACGTCAGCCGAGGTAAAAAAGCAGATAGAGTGTGAACGAATTTAGGTAGCAAATTTTGGGCCTCTCATAAAATCTGTGATGGCATTTATAGTGTTAGTGCAATGAACGTGTTTTGGCATCTCACTCTCGTCAGGTGCACGGTGCCTTTGGGTTCATCAATTTCGCGGAGAGATGTACCCCACATATTGGAGGCGACGCTGAATGTTTTATATGCGCCGTTAAGTGATAAAATCACCGAATGGGCAGTGTTGTACACTTGACTGCTCTTGGCTGAAACTTGGCTCACTGATTTTATCATTTGACGTTCGGCATCGGCTCCATCGTACAGGTAATGTCTCTCACCGGAAGTAACTGAACAGAAAGGCACAGTGCAACGGGCGAGACTAGAAAGCCGAAACACGCGTATTGCACCAGCACTATAAGTGCCATCACGGATATCATGAAAAGTTCAAAATATGCCATCAGATTATAGTATTTTGAGCGAGGTCTCAAGAAAAACTCTCGAAACAAAACATAAATTTGTTTTATAGGCTTGGAACATAAGATGAAGAGCAAAAGTGACGCCCTCAGACGATAGGTCTAGTAAAAATTCCATCATTCTGCCCTCAATTGCTATCAAAGTAGCCTAGCTATCAGACGCTATTCAAGAAGAGCAGTATTGGACAATACTGTAGCAATGACTGAAATATTTCCAGACACTGTAAGGTGCTACCTGATCCATAACCGGCTGTATGACAGTCTCTGAGGAACAAAATTGCATAATTTTCTCTAACGGTAAAGACGATGATTTCAAAGATCTACTACGTATATCTAACCTCTTGTCAGACAACCGAGGGCGAATACATTGGCGGAATGGTTGAACGACTCTGCACTCGCGCAAAAGATCATTTGATTGGAAAGCTTGAAGCTAAACGCAGCGCTCTATTAGGCACGCATAGGGAAAAAAATTTGAGGGAAAAATTTTGACGCAAAGATTAGTATTCTTGCACAAAAATCCAAAACGTCTACGTGTCCACGCGAAAAAATTCCTCAAGCCATTCAGAAAAATACGAAAAATCCAAAGATGAAAAGCAAGGAGGAGTGTCTCATAATCACGTATGACCTTGCGCCATACCTCAGGTAAATTTTCTCGACCGGAGCCATACGCATTCCTAACATAAGCAAGATTTTATGCGGTTTATCTCTAGTGAATAATTGGAAGACATTATAACTACTAAACGGCACTATATTGTTAGTGTTCCAGAAGGAGCTATTTTTTGTACGAACCAAGACAACATGTTTGATACGTCTATTTTTGCTGAGGTACGAAAGTACTTCACTGAAAGATTGCAAATCAACTTGATCATTCCAGGCTCTCAGGAAGGCGATACCGCTAATACTTTGACCATTATCTCAACGCACTGAATAGCATTCTGCATCAAACCACATCCAGTGAATCATATTGATAAGAGCCCCGCTCTTGCTCATCAAAAAATAACACTGAATTATTCTCTCTTAAGCCTAAATCAAAAGATAGTCAATCGCGTAAACTTCATTCTTGCTTCAAAACGCAATAGGAAGGCCTTTGAAAAAGCCGCAAGTTACTGAGATCATCACCTTTCATGCCATCAAAAATTCTCTCGAAGTTTAGCAGAAGATCTGTGTCCAGAGAATAAGACATCTAATACGCGCACATGAAATATGACATATGCCTTCGCGAATGGGTTAATGTGCCACCAGAAAGCCTCTTGTTGTGATTGGGTTCAATTTCCTTTCTGTTTATTTGATTCGTCAAAAGTCCTATTCCGTGTCTAATCTTGCTATCTCTCGTCTTCCCTGTTCTTCTTTTTTTCTCCAGTTTTTGGCTAATTTTAGGACGTATCTGGAAACTCGGCTATTTCTCGAATGTTCTCACACCAGGACGGTGGATACATCGTATCGATGAAGTGATTATACCGGCCGGATGCACAAACGCCTCCACTGGTTTGCGATTTTCGAGTGTTGTGTTGGAGTGATGCTCTTGGTGATTTGGATGCTTTAGGTTCCATGATCACTGCACCGCCGTGGGGTGTCATGCAAGGTGGCATGGCCGTCAACGTATCTGGCCCATGTCTCCGGCCTAACGACAATGTGAAGGTTAGTGTCTTAAACTTGATGTCACATGAATAAGCAGCACCGCTTATATTGTTATGGTCATAGAATTCTGTCTCATGGACTGTAGGCTCTCCCACATGGGGAGAGAAGGGAGAATTTATAGAGTGGTCGGAATTCATGGATAAAATTTACTAACATCGTTTAGAGAAGCTTTCGATTGACAGTGATGCCGTAAGCTTCAGTTCAATGATGCTCCCAGTATAGAGCACGAGTGCCAAAAAAGTACTTATCATGTTATAGGTTGCCATGTACCGTCATGACCCATATGAAGTAACTCTCGCCTGAGTATCGACGAAAAAGACTGATTATTAGTGGCGAAACATGTCAGAATCATTAATTAATTAGTTTACCAATGTCTTTTCAGCTATTGTTTGAATCAGATCTTAATCGATCAAGAGGAATCGGTGCTGATAGTCTAGTTCATGCTGATAGAAATATGATTTTCTTTCGATCCGATCAGTTCAATTGTGTTTTGAATTTATTCTCAGCTCTTTGAGGACCACCGCTGATAGGCAAGCGACGCCGCGCCGTCGCTTGTGCGACAGTCGCAGATAGGTAGCATCTGCATATATATGCTTGCATGTCTGGCTGCCTACGCCTGCTTTCTCACAGGGCGTGACGCCGCCACTACAGTAACTGAGTGAGCTTTGACATCGGACGGCTTTTTACGAAACGCTTTATATGGTCCTTAAAGGGTTAACAAGACCTTCTGGTTGCTCACGTATTTGCCGTAATTGCAGTTTTCACTATCACCGCTCCAGAGTATGACAATCCATGAAGGGTCTTCCCTTCGTGGTGCCTGGAATTTTATGAGCCTCTCGATAAACAAAGACATAAAACCATTACATTAGTGATTGGAAGTTGCATAACAATAAATGAGGCACAAATACTATAGTTTTCCGTTCTACATTTTGAATGAAAAAAATAAAGGCCTAAACACATTGAAGAGAGAGGGCTTTACTTCCCTCAGTCCGAAGGAGCCCGCTAATACGACAGCGCTGGGAAGGACGCGTGCGAAGAGGCTGCTATAATCTCATAGCTATACTAGGATGTCAAACCGCAAAGAACCAAGGTGACGATTTGTACCTAGAATGCGCTTACACTTGTCTTGCACAAGGATTCTCTACAGAGGACCTAAAATGCAAGCAAAAAATAAGGTACGACGTCATGTTCTCCGCTGAGAAGAGATAACACCTCCAATTTTACGCTGTCTATCACACTGAAAAAGAACTATTGTCGGAGCTTGCGATAGTAGAAACGTTGATGGAGCTGGCGTTATCATCAAAACGAGTTCAACCATGACATCGACTCATTCGAACAACTAATGACCCGCATGAGACACTTAAGTTTGAGGCGATGTGGGACAATAACAATTTTACCATTTTCGTTGATTACGTACCAACATCAAATTATGACATATGCATCAAAAACCTTGTCTACACGTTCATAGGTTGAAAGACTACTTGCCGATATTGAACGTGTAGTCGAAAGATCATGCAAGAAGTCAATCCTACCTCGGAAATGAGTGAAAAATCCCACACTCTGACCAAGTTTTACCGCTGACAATCAAAGACACCGTTTTACAAGCAAGGTTACTGAAGAATTTCGCGCGCCGGACATGTACTGTGTTTTATCGACAACCGGTGACGAAAGACGTTACCGAGTAAACTCCTCGGGATGTCAAACGCACAACAAGAAGAGCATCGATCTGATGGTCAGAATTATTTGCGAAAGGTCTAGAAGAAAGGCATGATGCTGAGTGATCCCCTACAGCAAGGAATACCACTAGACTATTTTTGTACGCAGTAGAAGAAAATGAATGTTTTACGCTAGCCGCTCGAGTCTATTGACGAAGCAACAGGTGACGATATACGCTACCGATTTGTCATATAAATATTACCAGAGTGAGAGTAAATTTTAGTTAGATTTGAGCAATTTTGATTTCTCATACGGTACTTCGTTAAACTTGCTATTTGAGTACCGTATACAGTTTTTCCTTGAAAAAAGACATTTTCCAAATTCAATTTTAGGTAAATTTTGAGAATTGGCAGACCGATTGCAAACGTTTGAATCGTGTACGAGCACGTTGTATAATGCCGATGTTTCACAGAACTGGTCTCGTTCCAATTCGTATGAGTCGTGATGGAGGGCAAAGCTTTCCGTTTCATGGCAAGTTCTATGTTGGTGAGTGGATAATCCATCTATTACATCTAAAAGTATCTCCCAATTTCTCACGCGCTCGTGATTTCAGTACCGCCAGACCGTGCGCCAGCAGGAGTGTCGTTAAAGGATGACGTTGACAACATTTACAATCGATGGTTGGCATCAAATTAAGATACAATCATTTGTTATTAGGATTTTCTGGTCTGTATTTGCAGGTACCAACCGTTCGCCGAAACACTGACAATGAATTGGCAAGCGCTAAACTTAACATACAACTACGGAGCCAGGGTGGATATTAGCCTCTTCGGTTATTGGGAAGATGCTGATCGGTGAGGTAAATTAGTTGTTAATTTGTTTCCTGGTAACAATTTCCTTTTAGTTCTCATTTTATGCAAGTCGACTACTTGGCGCGGGGAATACCAAATACCGGCTCATACACATTCAATCCCCCTTCATTACAAAGGCAAGCGTTAATGAAGGTGAGTTTTTTCCATGAATCTAAAAACATTCTGCAATAGATTCTAGGTATATTCTGCAATAGCGCCCGGAGCTGATATAAGATTTCTGTTTCAAGAAAAGCTCAGCAGATATACTTTTTTGTATATTTTGGTAGGCCATTCACATACATGGTAGACCTCAGCACTTCTTTTTTCCTTTCGTTATCTAGTATTCGTCGTCTATGAAGATAGTAGAAATCCGCTGTGGCTTTGAAGATCTCTTTTCTTACTCTCTGATTAACGTCGAGCTCATGATTGCTGTTTTGTGTAAAATTCTAAAATAGCCTTGCTACGGAACTTTCAGATCGTCATGAAAGATGGTGGGAATATTTGTGGATAGGAGGAAGACGTTTCTATACTCTGAGATAGCTACTCGCAGCGTTCACAAGTGCTTCATACATGTAGTCTCAAGCCCACTAAAAAAGGTTTATCATCAGTTGTGAACTCCTGATTAGGAAGCAGGAGAGAGAACAGGAATTGGCAGATCAATAATTTTAAAAAGAAAACTGAAAGCATTGTCACTAATGTTTTGACTTCCGCTTACTGCCTGTTGTTTTTCCATGGCAGAGTCAGATGCGAAATACAGCCACAAAAATGTTGAGTTATGAAGTAAACTGAGTACCTCAATCGGGTCTCAAAAGCACGATTACCCTACAGACTATCGGTAATCATTCCCAACATTGTTAGAGTAGAAACATTCCTAAGAGAAACGCAAAAGCTGGCGACCTGCTTGGTACGGTGCGCAGCTCATGAGCCTCTGGAGAATGTAATTGTGGATTTGAAGCCCACCCGAGGTATCGAGTTTTTTCTCATGTCTCAACATCCTTTCAGCTAATAATATTGTGTTCCATTCACGAGCTCAATACGAGATTGTAACAAAGTTTTCATCTGGCTGTTCCAGTGCCTCGGCCATTCTCGGAGCCAGGGATTCGAGTTGATGCCTGGGTCCACTTAAAAGTTGGTCTTCGTAGTCGCTTGTATTCAAATCTGGTGTGGAGTGCTATAGAATAAAGTGTCCTCACTTGTGACCAATAAAGGAAGGTTGCAGAATGATTGTCTGCTCTTTGATAGTAATTTATCTTCCCCAGACTCTATCCTGTTGCCAGTAATTGTAGTTGGTTTATAAGAAAGCAGTTCTCTTTCAAAACCGCTTAGATTTGACCACAGGACGAAAAATCAGTGGTATCGGTGAAAATCCATAAACAGAAATAAGTGTCTTTGACCATATGACCACTGAGGTCAAATAAAAATCATTTTTTGAAAACGTTTCCGGAATCAAAAAGTAAATGTTGGCATGGAAGGAAACAAGAGTCATGAAAATATTTTGAAACTCATCTCACGTCCTATGATAAATTTTGGAGATTCGCAAGTAACAACGCCACTAATACCTTTCAACATTCTCGAGCTGTTTGTACGACTCTCTCACAATCCAATGAGAGGTTTATCAAACCTTCCGTTGAGACCGCAAAATTGCACTGACTTGTTTTCAATCAGCTCGCTACCTTCAATTCGCATTGGCAGATATTTGGTCAGTAATCAACGATATACATAAGGAAGACCGAAATAGTCAAACAGAAACCAAACCCACACGCTATTTCAAGACCTTTGCCAATGACAAATGCGTGAAAAGGACTTGTGTAAGAAGTGCTGGGCTTCACATGATAGGAAACGTTGAGCTGTGCATGGCAAATTTTATATGAATGGGTTGAGTCTAATAGTCTCAGTGAGTTCCAAATTTTCAGAATGCCTGGCAAAAATTTACGTTCGGTTTCGTACGTGTTTCACTATCTGATACAGAAGATGGCGTACTATGGAGCAAGCCGACACCTTTTCCATGGTATGTCTTGACTAAATATCTCTCACTGCTAAATGTTATGGTCAACTTCGCATTGGATTTCGGTCTATTACAGGCGACCATCTGTCAGATACATTCAAGGAAATCTATAGTAGTTGTTCTAAATAACATATATGACATCATCGGGGAAATACGTAGATCTTGAACCTTTGTATGTCGTCAGTTACAATTGCCATAAACTCGTTCAAATTCAATGTCTCCGCTCAATCGGAATTATTTTTATTTAACTGCTTCAGGGATGGTAAGATATCATAGATATACCCAGTGATGTAGAGCGATGTGCGCGGAATTCGAGCCCGCACCTCACTCTATGCGGGTGGTGTGCAATATGGGCATCAGTAGTTCAACGGATTAAAACCCGCGCTACCGGATAGAGTGAGGAGTGGGTTCGAGTCTCGCCTGACGCAAAAGTTTTGCACATCGCTCTACATCACTAGGTTTATCTCCGCTAAAACTTGTTGTAACATTCAGTGTCACATAAATCGATGATGTTTGTGTTAAGTATGATTCATACAGCGCTAATGTTTACATGCAGGTATTATTTGCCGGATTGGAAAGATAATTATGGTGATAATTGGGCGCTTGATATGTGCATCGAATGGTTCGAGTATGACGGAAAACGTCGAAATTTTCAAATTGATCTTACAAAGGATACCCCATGTCCGTGTAAAATGTCGCAGGTAACTCACGTGTTTACTTATATAGCGAAATAATATTCTTAATGGATTTCACTTTATCGTTAAATGTGGCGTAGAAACGCGAAACTTTCGGCAGTTGCCAATCCTCATAGTGCACTCAACCTGGTTCGCAACACTGCACACGTTATTGAGTGCATATCCGGCTTATACAATGAATTGCGAAGACATATAGATGAATAGAATCACTTTCAATCTTCGCAGATAATTTTGCTGCCAAAATGGCGATCCCGGGGGTTAGAGACAATTGGTCAGCTCAAGTCAAGGGTTGAATCAGCGACAACATGTGCACTACGACGCACTTCTGATCACAGAGCTACATGAAAACATAATACGGCTAAAGACGTGGAATGCAGGTGAAATTGTTTTCATTCACTCAAATTATGAAAATGTGACGAAATAGCGAGGTTTGAATGAACTGCAACTCTTTCCTGGAACGAATTGTTCCAATCAGAGCGCATGTGGCGCAGTGCTTGGAGGTGCTCTGCGTCGCACAGAGTCAACGGTTCGATCTCGTACTCATGGCTAACCAAGTCATTCAGCCCTCTGTGGTCGGTAAATTGGTACCAGACAGATCTCAGACTTGTTTGGGAAGATAAGCAGCGCTGACTCAATTCAGCAGGAGGCCATCGCTAGTTATTGTAGAGGCCAGATATGCATTGAATCACCTCAAACGAAGTTAAAAATTGAAGACGAATGCATGGTGCATCTCTCAGGAATTGATCAACGCCGCCAGTTTTATCCTTTTATCCTTTTATTGTTACATTCATTGAGGATCCTAATAATTCTGCTTATGAGTAACTTTCAGATCTCTGTGCTACGCCATCTATCTGTCTTTCCTTAATATCCATCTCTTCAAATATGTTTTATCTATGCCTCCTCGTCATTTCCGTTCATCTTTCGTGTGAAAACAAATACACCCCAATAGATGTTGGCGATTCATCTGAAAACAACTCTTATCGTACCTGTTGGCAATAAAACTATCAAAAACCATATGGAAAGATGGATTTTAGGCTCTTCTTGATATCGGTCGTTATATGCCAATTATGGATTGTGACAAAGATGGTGACACTTCATGTCCAGTTAACAAAGGCGCCCAACACTGTATACAAAGCGTTCAACCGACGTATGTTAAGATCGATCAGTAATTGAATTAGTTGAAGTGACTAGGACATAATTGATTTGTTCTGAATAAAACAATGCACATGGAATTCTTATTAATTTTTGCAACATGAATGGATATTAAGGAACTTGGTGATGGTGACAATACTGGAAATAAGTATTGGTCGCCGGACACCCGTATGATGACGGCATACTTTTGCAACTGGTCCGAAAATTTGGGGTTTTTCTCTTCACGGCTACACAAGCCATGACCACTTAGAGAACCTTGAAATCTTTGACCAGTTTGCATTAATTATTATTGGAACAAGGTGAACATTTGATGTCATTATTCAGTTCTTTCGGTGCATCACAACAATGCTGCTATGACTACGAAGGCTACTTGATGTTCACCGATGATTGGGAGCCAGATGGTGACTATACGAGGTAAGCTCTTTGTTGTTTCATTCAGTACAAAATATGGCCGGAAATGATCATTGCGCTTCGCGCACGTGTTCCTGTTGTCACTTCAACTCTGCGGAAAAAAAGGTCTAATCTTGCAATTGATGAAAATTATCCACATCCTCAAGAATTTTGAGTGTTATTACAGAACTCTGAACCCTAGGCGAAGTTCAGCCCACGCCTCATTCTTTCCTTGGGTTCAGTCGCAGTAACTGGGGTTTTAGACCGATATGTGTTTGCCAGACTAAACCCGTCGATGGTTGGTTGCTGACAGCCTCGACACCTTGTACCACGGAGTGATAGCAGAACAGAAATCCCGGTAGTGCAGCGATTAGCACGGGCCTACGTTAAGGGTGAAATGCATATTGAACGTTCGCTCGAGGTTTGAGATTTTGCATATCACTCAACATACTTGATTTTATATTATAACATCATAAAACAACTACAAAAGAGGGAAAATATAGATTTCTTGTGGATTATAATGTTTACATAGTTTCTTTCCGCGTTTTCATTAATCACTGTGCGCTACAATATCATAGTTGATTACTTGAATGGCGCGTTCTCGCAGGCAATTGTGAGCTTCTAAGCACAGTTTCTAGATGTGTTGTACAAGCAGACACACAGTCATTTACCTTGGTCATTCCAGGTTCTTCCAACCAGGAACACCAGCTCGAGCTCACAAATTTGGAGCACCGCCTTTCCGTCAGCCACCTTTCATTCCAACTATGTCCAATTATCAGCTTGATCTGATGCCCTATAGAACGTGCTGCACGTAAGATTTGGACGAAGGATGTAAAAATATGGCACAATATCTACCATATGTGTGTTGATTAAGTTATGCTCAACATTGTGAGTTTTACTACTGGCGTCGCATGACTAACGGTTGTCAGGACTACAGAGCACCAGCTGCTGGGTAAGTTTCTGTCCAGTTGTTGGTTGGAGTGCCTGTTTAACTACTCAATCGCAGGGGAAATTATCAAAAGCTTGCTTGAACTGTTTGATATTGTGTTGCTACTTTTTAAATTTGGGTCTTTTAACCCACTATCCTGTCATTGGAAGTAGCCACAACTAAGATAAAGTAGCCAGCAAAAGTCACAAGGGTGTAAAAGCCACTATCTGGCTTTAGTATCTATGCACACTTTGTTGTCCGATATATATGGATATGGGTGACTCTCGCTAAAAATGATCTGCTTCTCTATTTTCTTGTTCATTTCAGGTATATGTATGGCGAACCACATGTCGTTACTTTTGATGGAGTAAGGTACACATTTCCTGGAAAGGGCTATTTCGTTTTGGTAATGAGCGATGACCCGACGCATAGACTGATGGTACAAGTACGACTTGAACAACCAGATGATACTCTCTGTGAGCAATTGAATATCAACGAACATCAGATTGTGGAATATTTCCACTGTGTTTGAGGATACCCTATTTAACTTTCAGATTACTCTCCGAGTTTGAGAATACTTCTGTTTCCAATTTGGGTTTGTTAAGACCCTATATAAATCCGGGTATCAGCCGAGAACGTCCTTAAGGCAGTGATTAGGACTTAGTTTCAATACATATTTTTTCACTGCATCTCGGGATAAATAATCAATGTTTTGCCCTACTGATAAGCTCAAATGACGACCTTGTTAGAAATCTTTGTTATGGCTAACAATTCGGTGATTTCGTGTTTATTAGAACCACGATAATTCCAGTCGAATGCCTACTGCAGTTGTTTCTTTTCGCGACGTTATCCTACCTAGCAAAATCGAATTGAGTAGCGTAAAGCAATAGATGGATTGTCACCATAAAAGTACAAGTTTGCTTGAAATAGACTAAAACCCGTCCTGTATCGTTACAAATTGCGGGGCGAAATCATGTCACTTTAGCGTTGTGTTGTCGGTGAAAAATAAAAGTGCTGGATGACGTGAAACAATTGTGCGATGCTTCCCTCTGCTCGATGCAGCGTTTACAAAGACCAATATCGCAAGAAAAAAAAAAGACTGCTGTGAGCATTTGAATCGAATCATCGTGGCTGTAATGACTTTCGTGACTGACTGATGAGGGCGAAGTTATCGAAACGTTAGCCGCAATAAAGATTTGCAACATCGCATAGGCATATCATTGAAGCAAACCAGTGGTTAGGGCACCCTTGAACACCCACTGACGATCTTCTCGCTTCAATCCCCTGCTCCGGATTCGATCCTTCCGAGTTCTTTGAGTAGGTAACCGACTCAAATGGGAGAGTAAAAGCGCTGAATCGATATGACACTAAACCCTACATGTAACGCTCAACGCAAATGTGCATGCAATCACCTCTTCCACGTGTGATAAAGTCGAGCACATGACGTCTCCAATAAAATACTTAGAAATGCAATAGAAATTCATACCGCAATACTATCTAGCTTTTTGAGTGTAGTTTGAAGTGTTATTCGTTTATATTTCTTTTGCTTGTCTTCATTAACATAGTCAAGTATAACTTCAAAAATACTAAGATTCGAGCAAGATTTGGAGCCTCATGTTTTTGTGTCATGGGCTTGAGCCACAACTATACGTTTCTGGGACAGTGCGCGCTCACACTACACGATCGAGACCTTTGCTCTGCCTTCCTCTTAGCGACATTCATTTTCATTTATGTAAATTACCTGGTTTGAGGCGCTGTGGCCGAGTAGCCGTGATGTTCGTCGCGGTGCGGCGAAGGGCTGATACCCAACGCCCATTATTCTCCGGCATTCAACAATGAACATCCATCGGAACGTTAAAGCCAGGTTATCCTCAACATTGGAAGGAGACGTGCTCAACCGGTATCATGCGACGTTAAAGAAGAAGACAAAGAATTGAATGGTAGAAGTACTGGGATTTACACAGTGAAGAAAAGACTGTGAACACGGATCAATAAAACGCTAAGAAAAATTAACTGGTTTTATGCGGTTACGCATTTCAGATGAGGTAATACTTTTCCCTCTAGTGGATTTGTCTCTTCACGGGTTTCTTTTTTTAGTTGTTTTAACTACATTTTAACTTTCAATATCAAACTTATTCTAATTCAGGGCACGCGCATGTCAACGCCACCGTAATAACAGGGTTAGCTGTTCAAGAGAATGATAGTTCAATAGTGCAGGCAAGAGATATAACGAAAATAATTATCTTATTTCTCTCTTATATATTCTGAATAGATAGTATTTCAACAAGACAGCATAATGTGGAAATCCTCGGAAAAATTTCTTAGTAAATCTTTGAAATTTCAGTAACTTGATAAAAAAATTCATAGCTCTGATTAAAGCAGATTATATGAAGGATTTGTAAAATTTTCCATACTTTCATAAACCAATAGGTATCACTTTCAAAGATTTCTCACGAAACGATTCACCATCGGTTAATCACGAAGCTCCGTGATGCATAGCTAACGCACATGGGATTAAATAGGCTGCGATTAACCTGACAACTATAATCGGAGGTTATGGTTAATTGAACCAATGCCTGATGTTAAAAAACTCTTAAGTTTCGACTACGAATTAACCTCACCGTGGATGATCAATATTGTAGTTTTATTGATGAGCAAACACGCACTTTCTTCAAAATATATTAGTATGGTAAATTTCGGCGGTTTCGCCCTCTCAGAGCCACGATGATTCGAGTTGAGTGTCCACAACAGTTTTTTTTGCGCTGTTGGCCTTCGTAGTTCTCGCAGCGAGATGAACCGTGAAAGTGGATCACCTCATTATGGAGTGGCATCCTCAGCGCTGCGCTTTTATACCGGACTTCGGCCACGCCGATGTGATCCAGCACCATTTGGCAGTTGTTTCTTTTATAAGACATAAAGTACAAAATTTACCATCCCTGTGGCAAAGTCGATCTATGACGTGAATGAGAACGTTCGACGTGTACTTCCATTGAATGTATTAGTGGGCGGTTGGTCATTTTGTCGTATAATTGAGGCTATCTATCAATCCCACTTTGAATTTCTTTTTCTGAAGCTGAATGTAGTATTCCTTTAGTAGACAACATTATGCAAAGCTATCGTATCATTATAAATCCAGAGTGCTGAGTGACGTCGGCGCTCATTTTAGAACGTTAGAGAAGTTAATCAGAAACGCTACCCCATGTGCCATGATGTTGAAAATTTGGTACATCAAAGAGATGGCATGTTGCGACAACCAATGGTTATGAACTAGGAGCATTTGGGTCCTAGGGAGCTAGGGTGCGATGTGATCATTATTAAATCAGACTTCCTCCAATGATTCTGAAGGAAAATATGGACTAGATATGATTGGAATAGAATTATCTGGGAAATCTGGCAGAGACCAAGAACAAATAAAGAATTTTTAGGGTCTGGAGAGAAAACAGAGATCACAAGCAAAAGTCGTATAAATCAGTTGATATCTGCCCACCTATTCCTTAACTCCCATGACCGACTATCAGTTAACCTCGGCATTGATTGAATATCTCCTTGTTTTTCTTATTCAACAAGTACGAGGTTGTTAATCTGAAGATTTTTCGATACAGACGAACAGTTCAATGAACTTGATCGTGATGGCTGACGTTTCAGCTTTATCGCCCTCTTCAGAGCCTGAAAGAGTCAAATTGATATGCAAAACACTCAGACAAGCACTTTCATAACCAGAGCAGAATAGCTTACGTACCTTTATGTTATCTGGTCTGTGAGATGTTATGGGGACCAACCAATTACAGTACAGCACCGAAACGTCAACCATCACGATTGAGTTCATTGTACCGTTCGTCTGTTCCGAAAAAATCTTCAAATCAACAACCTCGTACTTGCTAAATAAGGAAAACAAGGAAATGTTCCTTGGAGTTTTTTATTAGAGAAATTAAAGAGGAAATCGTCGTATACAACTCTACGCCTTTGTAGGCAGCTTTAAACTATACAGTTCTGCAACTGATTACCATACTGAAAAGAGTACATTCGCTTGCAGGTGTTCGCCCGTAAACCAATGCGGCGATGGCGCTATCGTACCGACATATACGTCGACGGTTTTAGGCGTTTCTTCGATAAACCACACTGGAAGTATCAACAATTCAAAAGTGGGTGGATAAAAGCTGGTATCAAAAAGATGATGAGTTTATCCGTTCAGTGAAATTGTTCAGATGTTGATCTACGGAATCCCCTACAGAACATGAACCAGTCCGAAATAATAATCATGCTAAAATCGGGCCTCGGCATTAGAGTGCAGGAAAGCTATGGAATGCTGGATGTTATGGTTTCACTTCCACCGAGTTATAATACAACTTGCAAGGTATCGCGGATTTTCAAACTGTATCTATAAATGTTCTTTAGAAAATTTCTAGTTTATAGCCAGGTGTGACCGCTTCTTCATCAATAAATTCCGTAGATGGTACCCGACGATGTTACACGACGCAAGGCCTACTAGGTGTGTGTTGCTCATTTATGACAAATTAGAGACCTATTATAAGTAATTCGGAGATTTACCCGTTCTTCTTCTTCATCGACAAAACTGTAAAACTTCGTACAGGTTGTGCGTTCTGTTGTCGCTCGCGATTTTAATGTGCATATTGTCGCCTTTAGGTCTCTTTAGCGCTTATTCTGTGCACTTCTCATGTTTGTTGGTGATGCAGCTCATCTTTCTTTTAGTGGTGAAGCAGTCAGAAATTATAAATACATAATCCATTTCTTTTGTTTCTCATCCATCGATGTGTCTTATTTTTAGGAGTGTACAACAATGACCCAAATGACGACTTAACTTCAGTAACCGGTCAAGTGACACGATCGACAGGTGACACATTCAATGCTGGCGCAACGCAGATGATATATGAGCAGTTTGGATCTACATGTGAGTTCATGATGATATAAAATCTGAAATTCGAATACTTTGGCTGTTTAAATAACCTTACTAAACGTTATGGATCGTTTAGCGTCGCTATATCGTATCAGAGGGACAAAAAACTGCGCAAAATTTTATTTTGAAAAGTCACGTCTACAATAAGCGCATGTGAATCAGTGGTTGGAAAGCAAGTTTACACAGTGTCTGGTTTGACACTACTATCCAAGCTAAGTAAGCCTTCCATCCTTCTGGGGTCGGCGAGATGGTGCTCGATTTATCTGCGAAGAAGAGACACTGATTTATGGAACGATAGGCCCCGCAAGTCATAGATTAGACCAGATGTGCATTCAATCATGTCTATCCTACTGCGAATCGACTTGAACGCATGGCACATTCTTAGGGATATCGACGCCGCACGCTTTATCACTCCTTTATCTGATATGCATTTTATCAATTTGCATGCAGTCATCATTTCTGCGTCTTTTGAAATTACCTGCTTGACTTCCAATTTTTTGGGCAATACCTCAGAATTCTCAGTAATTGTCTTGGCTGGTTCACGTGCTAGTTGCTTCCTTCTTCCCGCTACTCACTGAAATCAACAATATAAGCTATCGAATGATTATTGAAAGCTTAAAGAAAAAGCTTTGTTGAGCGAGAAATGATTGAATGAGAAACATAATTTCATTTTTGCTATTAGAGCGCAAATAGGATGCTGTTTGAAAATAAAATACACAGTTGGAATCTTTGAGATTTGAGCTATTAGATGATTGCTAAGACTTGAGAAAAAAATCCAAAAGGCGCGTTTTTCTCAAGAAAGTGAAAAAGGTGCCACTAATGGAGATGGTCTAAACTTGCTAAATTTCTTTTTTTGTTTGTTACAGCGCAGCAAAAAGTTTTTTTCAAAAACTATATACATTGTTGGAGTCCACAATATCTAAGCTGTCGAATGTTTAGATGTTTGAAGGAAAAACTTTACACAGTGAGAAAGTTTGTATGAGAAACTTTATTTAATTGTGCTGTTACAGCGCAATTGAAAAAAACTGTTATTGCAAAATGCTTTTACAGAAGCGCTGAAACTGAAACCGGATAACAGAAATGATCCTTCAAAAGTTTATGTGAAGGCGATTCATAGCGTGTACAGAAAATTCATAAGCAGTATTATGGCTCACATAAAAACTTCACCTAGATTTAATCGGGAAGTCATGGATAACTTTTTCTCAAATTCGCATACCGACTATCAAATAACCTCGACATTGTGCAGTATTTCAGTTTTTTTTTTCATGAGCTAAGAGGGAAGCCATAAGACACGGGTTTTTAGCCTAAAACGTTTTTGAAAAAATTATATAAACAAAGTGGGCGGTGATCAAGCGAATGCTCAGCAGCCATACTGGAACGGTTAGAAGCTCGCGGGGGTCAAGCCACTAGGCGACAGAAAATCTTTCCAATTATGATGGTATATTTGGCTTTCGGAAAGGACTTTTCGAACTTTGTAACGACAAAAAACATATTGGGTTTCACGATCAGTGAGCACTTCTAGTCGGCTAAGGTGTGTGTACAACTGTTATACCAATCCGCTGCATAAATCACATGTGTATTTTTTGATTTTGGAAAAAAAGATTTGTTAAAAATAATTTATCGTGTTTCAAAGAGTGACAAACTCACAATAAAGTACAGATCACTGTTCAGGAGGCCAGAAAACTTTGATCGCATCCAAGAGTATTTAAAAACATCGTCACCTAAATCGACAATGGTGATCACATCTGGGACATTAGCGCAAAATATGCATTCGCTTTGTTGTGCTCCATAACCTATTTAACAGCTCACTAAGAAGTCCTTTCGAAAAATCAAATGCATTATTGAAATCAGCAAAATTCAAACTATCAAATGGTTTTCTGAAAGCCTTAGAGAAATGCTCTTTCCGATGAAAGACGCGTTGAAACGCCTCAAGTGTGAAACAATATCTTTATTTTGGTTGTCACAGCGAAGTGAAAGGTTTTTCTTCAGAACCTAAATATGTCGTTGGAATTGACTAGATTTCAGCTACTGATTTAGCTAAGAAGAAACTTGGAAGAATTGAGAACACCCTTGTTTCTGAAGGAGTGCGGAAAATAGCGATATTTTATATGTGTGAAACCCACTCTTCTTGTGAGAAATGCAGCGCTCCAAGAAGTTCTTTCTGAAGGCAAATATATTTTCTTAATCAAGAAATTCGCTCTATCTACTGATTAAAATTTCATCATAGAAAACTTTTATCTGGCGAGAAATCTTCAAATGTGAAATGAAATCCCATTTTAACTGGTACGGCATTAAAAAACAAACATTATGAGAAATAATATATAATATTGAAACTCACTTAATTTAAGTTATTAGGAAATCGTACATTCGTCAGGTAAAAACAAAGTATACGCTTTTACCGAAGGCGTCAAGTGGCGCCGCCATAATAGAACAGTACCAGTAGTTAATTTATGTAGAGGATAGTTTCTCCAGTAGTTTATAGCTTGTTCCACAAGATATTGCATCTGAGCTAAATAAGCTCAAAAGAAAAACAAATGGCATTACAATGAGCGCATAGCGAAATCATATTATGTTAAAGAATTCGGTAACTGTAAAGCTGTTTCGAAAATCAACTATTCATTCGCTACAAACAGTGCTCGTTTGGTGTTACATTTGAATTAAAATTATCAGCCTAAAAGTCTTACATCAAGAAAGTAATTCAGGGAGAGTGGACGGGAGAAACGAAAGGATTGGTCCCGTACTGTTTAGCGAACAGTTTAAGTCAATCTATAATCCGCTTCTATTTGCCAGTGCTAATTACTATCCGATGTTTTGGCCACAATATCTCGATTTGAACGCGTCCCGAATCTTCACTATGGAAGAGGTATCAACTGTATTCTTTCTTATTTTATTTTACCTGACCAGTCAACACCCAGCACACAATTTGTTTCTCCGTAAATATCCTCCACAAATGTTTCTGAACATTTTAGGTGTTGTTTTGATTGCAGCTTGAGGAGTTCGTCTTTATGAATGGCGTAGAGTGTTGGTCGTTGCAGTCTTGGAGAAACCCGTGGTAGGGCATTACGCTGGGCAGTCGGTGATTGATCAAAGGAGAGTATTGGTAAAGAGGATCGAATCAGCACCTTGCTTTCTGATGGCCTGCATCACTGATCACTCAGCCGGAATTTTAGTTTAGAAGCTCATTTGAAAGTAAACCTATCCCACATCAAAATGCAGCAAGTTACATTTGTATTTCTTGTTGCCAAAACGAACGAAAATAATAGACATTGTCAAAAATGTTAAGTTTCCCTTTCCTTGGGCGAGAGAAGCGTACTCAGGAGACCTGGCACGTGGTAGGAACTGATGACAGGTTTTTTTGCGCTTCCTGGCAATCACGCAAAGCATCACCAAATTCTTCAGCGAAAGCTGGTAGCTGTGTGGAAGTAGTCATTTTCCGTTACATGAACACTCCACTTTTCATAGACGGTGGGTTGACCTTGCATCAAACCCACCAATCTCTTTTCTTTGTCCCACGCGGTCAGGAAAATGAATAGACTTCTCTGACGCGAGCTGATTTGCATTGATTTACATAAGAAAGTTCAGCACGGCTATCTCAAAATTTTAGGAAGTATCGACTCGACTAACATTCAACGACAGTCACAACAAAGAGGAAGAAGTTACCCAGGAATCACCTGCTACGCGAAGCAACCGTAGCCGAAGCCACCCACCGGAAAAGTATGAAGATCTAGGCGGATGATGAATGCAAGAAAACGAGTTCGATTATGAGAAAAACTAGGATTCGTACGTTGTGTCACATGTGATGTAGTATTGAGGGGGATATAACTAGACTTTTAGTTTGTCATTGTCATGTCAACAGGTGGTGTCACAAGACTTATATTTGGCCAACAATCGGATTTCTTCCACTTCTCGCGAGCTGGATTGATCCAAGCAAACTGTTGACAGTCATTCATTCTTTTGGTATAGCTCTTCATAATCGCAACAAGCCCAATGGAGCACATTTGTGCGATACCGCTTGAGTGACGCAACCTCACCCGGCAATGGCCTCAAAAAATCACACCGAAGTTAGATGAAAGTTGATGAGGCATGATTAGAGATTTTTCAAAGTTCTCATCAGAGCGTCGAAAATCAGCGAACCATTCAAATGCACGATAGTATGTCTATCTGGCTTGTTGTCATCTCGTTCGTACTGTCGCCTAGTTGTTTAACATATGAGCTTCGAAAAAAGAAACAGGAAAAGTTTAACTTCTCCTGAAGTCTAGCAATTCATCATAATGGATTAAGTGAATTTTATCTCGTTGATGTTGGTGTCTTGATCGTCTTTATTTTAATCAATAAAGTCCACTATGAGCCGAGAGATCTGGGAGTCTGAACTTTAACGGGTGGATTGTTTCTGGATAGGCACCACATATGCGTCACTCCATCGATTAAAGACATTCAGTGAAGTTCATTGCGAAAGTCGAGAACATACGACTAGCTACGTCCCCACGTTCCACAGGTCCATTATTGAATGGCAACAACTGCTGTCAAAAGTCTACCGTTAGCCTAATTTCGAATGACAGTGTTCAATCCTAATTGCTGGCAGCTTTGGGTATTGAACTCATTGTTCTCCATCAAAGTTGAGCCCGAAGGTGTGGGAGTAGGGCACTAACGACAATATGGATCAAAGCTACTTGGATTAAAGTGTTCTAACAATTGAGTTTCTAGATCGATGACGAAACGCTAAGCTCAGTTCCATGAGCTGGTTGACCCGATCTCTATTACTCTTCTATCAATTCCACAGCTGTGATGTAACAAATTTCAGGTGATAAGCACATGCCAAGGTATTCCGCAATGCGAATATGACTATATTATGACTGGTCGGAGAGAGATTGGCCTTACAACGCTACGGAAGCAGAACAATTTTCTCGCCATACAAAGAAGTGGATCGAAGCAATGTAAGTTATTACTTGGATTATTACTGTTGTTTATGTGCAGACATATGACGCTAGAGGTGTCCCACAATAGACATTGTGTCGGTCGCCAACTTCATGCCACTTCCAAGCTCACAATGTCTTTCATTCCTCCGGCATCGGCATTATTGTCGAACTTTTCGAGGAGGATGCTTGTTTGAGTCAGGTGCATGGTGCATCTTTCAGAATTCTGTGGTCTCCGAAAACTTTATCCTTTGATCATGAGTTAGGTGCGCAAATGTCTGATTTGGTCAAAGTGTGAAATAAACAAGAACAGCTCATAGCAGCACTAAACAATTTTCAGTAATGTTTACGTCCTCTCAGTACGTCTTCGGTATAGTCTTATCGACCATGCTACAACCTCTCTGTGTCAGCACATACTTTGATGCAGTGTCCAGTCTTAGAAGGACATTACACCTGTCATGAACGCTTGCATCGTTCCATACAATGCTTGCTCTTACTTGCCAAATTTTTCCTCGTTGATGTTGTTGGATATTTTTGTTTTCGCATATCGTCGTTAATGCTTCAACTGCACCTTTCACCATTACCATTAGGTGCCACGTTTCTACTTTTTCTTTCTATTCTATATTATCAAAAGTAGTTCAGTTATTATGGACAAAATGTGACTTCAACTTTTCAGATGAAATAGAAGAGCTTGGCTATCAACATAATGATAAATTCTTCATTACATAAGCGAAAAAATTAGGCTAAGTGTTAGTTTAGTGTAGAATTAATCAGTTGTTATCACACTAAATGATTGGTATTTTAGTGATCTCTTGTGGTCCGTTACTGAAAAAAGAAGGGGTCATTAAAACTCCACCATCTGCTAATTACTTGGAAGGCGATAAGGTGACGTTCTCATGCAAACCAAAATATTACATCCACGGAGACATTGAACGAACATGTCACAATGGCACGTGGTCTCCCGGTTGGTGGGCATGGTGCCGAGGTAAGTCGAGAATCACTTGTCCTCCATTAATGAATAATTGTTAATTTATTTAGTCGGAGATTGATTGCCCCACTGATTGAGAGCTAATAGGTTGGGAAAAAAAAATCCTGAGGTAAAATGCTGTAACTTTTTTGGTGTCGGCCATTCTTGTGTTCTTCGGTTCATTTGAAAGCTCGTCTTCTCCCGCATTGATTGACATATAATTCATCTACTTAATTCAAGATGGAGTCAACAAGCGATCAAATTAGGTTGTTGAAGATGCAGGAATGGCTGTTCAAACGAATGTTGGGTTCAAATCAATGGTGGCAAGTGAACGCTTTAATCTGGCTTGAGGCGAAGACACAGTTATCAATAGTACGGTGGTTCTAAAAGTCGGACGGAGGTGAAGAAAGTTTGGAAGATCAGCCGCGTTCTGGTCGTCCAAAAGAAGTTGGTCGTCAAGCTATGCTCATGTTACCACCGTTACATTTGAATCCAACAGCCTTTGTGCATCATCAACAACCTAATTTGTCCGGTGCCGTAAGAACTATATATAGTCCACTTAGTTTCATTGGGTTAAGATCATGTTCAGCTGCTCCAAGAGCCCCTAACAAACCACAAGGCATGGTGGCTCAAATAGTAATCATGAGATATATTACAAAATTCTTGTCCAGCCGAGAACGATCATTTCTTCATCTCGTGCCACCTAACGGGAAGTACCATTTTTTTACAAGACCCGTCATCGCAATTTATTTTGCGGATATCAGCACTTCTTCCATTTGATCGTTTCCTCGCATTCATCCTCCAAACAGGTCTTCGAACATTTCGTGTGTTGCTTCGGCTGCTGTTTGAAGATTTCGTCCCCTTGATGAATGTCGTAGAGCGGGCGAGACGATTATCTCTGCAATTTTGGTAATATCGGAGCCAAGGCGTCCCATGTGGAACCTTGTCAGAGCGTTGGGATGGAGGGCAGATCCTTGCTTACTATCAATAATCACCGTAATCTACTGCGTCATCCTATAATCGAAGTTGAGAGTGTTTATAATCATTCGAAAGCTTAAATCTTTTACTAGTGCCGTACTTGGCCGTTTTTCGAAAAGTCTTTTTATAATGCTTCATTAAAAGGACAACACTTGTGATACATAAGCGTATTTTTTCGTAGCAAAAAACTCTTTCTTTAGACTTTGTTAATCATTTCATAGCATAAGATTCATGGATTCCCACACCGTGCTTATTTTCTGGAAAGATCATACCTCTGCAGTACAGCAGGAAAAATCAGATTGACTCACAGACGCGGGCATGTGATTTTTGCTAAAATACGGCCTGAGGATAGGGGCGCAAAGGGGTCTGCCCACGGTCTCAACAAAACGCTCGGTCAATGGCGCTGATGCGTTACACATGTGAACTGCGTTTTTTCTCACTCAATTAGGAATTTTTATTCGCTTTGAAACAAACTCCAGATTAAACGTATGACTCTGATACTATAAGATTTCCTTTACATGTCTATCTCTACATGTCCATGTACATTGCTGGCCGATATAAAATATAAATTCATTTTGAATTTTGCAACGTTATGAGAGGATCTTTGAAAAAGTGGCCGCATAGCCAGTAATCAGAGATTTAGGCTTTGGATCGTTACTAACACTTTTGTTAAAAAACCTGTTATCTAGCGAATGGTTTCTTCATCTCGTGCTACCAAACGGAAAAGAACAAAAAATCCTGCTCCTCCAAACATCATGCTTTCTTTTAATGTGCTTTCATAACAGCCGTAAGCCATTGACATGCAGTCATTTTGAAACGCAGTATCACGTGATCCTTCCTTCTGACGTAGAGTGATACTTTTTCGCCGCCGGTTCCTAGTAGTAATAGGAGTGACCTATAGTAGTGGTCTTGAAGAGGCGTGAGAGAACGCCGAAACGTACGTATAC